>CALNHX010005781.1:0-100841 GCA_940337035.1 Agriotes lineatus
TTATATGTCAACGTGAATGTCTGAGGCAGCCAGAAAAATTGGGATTGATACGAAATGCAAAGTAACAAACCATTCTGTAAGAGCCTCCGCAGTTTCGAATCTAGCCAAGCAAGGAGTTGGAGAACAACAAGTCAAGAAAATGACTGGGCATAACAACACTCACTCTCGAAAGCCTTACTTGCAAATGGATCGACAGCATCACTCCATAATCGTCGAGCAAATGAGGGGCCAAAACGTATTCGCAGATATGGTATACCCATCCAGTCTACGTCCACATCAAACTCTACTGCCAATGCAACGAACATAACTATATAATAATTGTGTGTTCAATTATAAGTCTTAGTTTTTGATGTTTATTGTTAACCATTTATAGTGATGAATAAAATAAAAATTAAATTTGGGGTTAGTTTTTGTTGTCAAAAAAATTTCCACTTGTTAATTTTAGCTAATGAGTAAGTTGTCAAAAAAAAATCGGAAATTTTTTGTGTTGCTATGGTAATCATATTAAATACTAAATTCTGATTGGTTCTTCCATAGTATCGTACAATTTTCACTAAATTAACGTTACGGAAAAAATTGTCGCTGAAATTAGGCTCCTCGAAATATTGTCACTAAAATAATCGTTCGATTGGTAGTTTATTTTAAAATTTAATAATGCCATTGATTGATAATGACACCAGTCCTGGTATGCGAAATTTGAAAATGATTCAAAAATTAAAAAATGCAATTATTGTGGAAATTAAAGAAAACCGCTGTTTTCTAGCATTGAGATTGCTCAGTTAGCTAAAACTTAACACACGATATAAAAATCTCATTGAAATATTGCTTAATTTCCGAAAAATTAACTTTTTCAATTTAGACAATTTTGAAAAATGCCATTTTCTAACTAAGTAAAAATCACTCGGTACATCTGATAGGGGCTTAATAGGTTTTAAGGCAAGCACAAACTATTTCCATTTTTTTTAATTGCAGTAGGATAGATTTAAGTTTTTAAAATCTGCGCCAACAATTTCGGTTGGGAAGAGAAGGTTCGGGGTAATGGCCGGCGACTGAGCCCGTTCGTGCTGGTTCTATACAGGGTGTTTCATTAATAATTGGAAATATTTTAACTGTAGAATCCTGGGCTCAAAATATTAATATTTAACCCAAATCACTTAGATAAAATGTGGCTCGTTACTGAGATATAGGGTGTTCCATTTAAAAATTTAAAAATGATTTTCCCCATTACTTTAAAACTATTTGACGCATCCGTATCATATTTGGCAGGAAGTTTAGACACTGTAAACCATGCTAAATTATGTTAAATAAACGTTTCTGGCTACTACCAGAGGCGTACCACAGGGGCAAGTGGGTGGTTGACCCTTCCCAAATTCTACGCCACTGGCGGAATTGCCATTTTAACACAATTTTTCGATTCTCCAATACTTTCTATGTAAATAACATACTCTTCCTTCGTCACGATAACGTTTTTCGAGATATTTAAAGTTAAACATAAAGCTGAACAGTTATTTTGATTTTAATGTGTATTAATTATGTCGGTGTTTTTGTCATAAGATTGCATTTATTACGCAAATGAAACTTTAATCCGTATTAACAAAAAAACATAATGTTATTTATTGAAATTTCTTGAAACTAATACATAGATGCATTCAACATAAAAAAATGTATCCATGTATTCGTTTCAATAAATTTCAATAAATAACATTATATTTTTTTGTTAATACGGATTAAAGTTTCATTTGCGTAATAAATGCAATCTTATGACATAACACCTGTTACATAAGTTTTGGGAAAAATTATCGAAAGATATTATTTAAATTTAAGAAACCTTTATTAAGTAAACATAACATAACAATAACTAATGAATCTTAGACTTTAACACCTGGTTGCTATACTGCTGCTAGGGGTCGTCTATCTTCAATAAGACGAAGTTTCTGTCTTACGTGTGGCATCACGGTCTGGACGCTTTCTAAGTCCACTTCCATAATTTTTTGAAAAGTTTTTTGTCAGAAAATTTTGCTTTCTCTTTGTATTTTACATCACTAGGGGTGTCTTCAATATTATCTGTATAGAAACCTGCATTTCCAGGAAGCCTGGCTAAAGATAAAATATTTCTTGTCATCCATGACAATGATTCGGTTGTTGGCGAAATGATGAGGTCTCAAAGCACGGCAACAACCAGGGATTCTGACCAATTCTGCTGCGGTATACTTGAGAAATGTTTAGCGTTTTCGGTATTTTAGGCCCCTTCTTGCGATGTTTCGAGATATTGTAGCATTCGAAACATGGAAACGGCGGGAAAGCTAACGGGTGGACACCCCAATGGCGTTTTTTGAACGCTCGGCTAGTCTATTGACCTGAACTTCAGTTAACTTACGTGGACAGCCTGTTTTTGGCAGGTTTATACATGGAATTCCCTTTTCGCATTCCCGACATGTACGATTTTGCTCCAGAAAAATGTTTAGTACATCTCGTTTCGGCAGCTGTCCAACCACGTTGTAGACGGAATTTCGAATTTCTAATATATACGCCATTTCTCAAATGACAAATAAAATTCTAAAATGTCAAACAAATTGACAAAACCTCTAGCAACATGTTTCTCCATAATTGACTAGATGTATTAGCGTTACTATGTAACAGAGGGCATTATAAGTTTTTCCCAAAACTTATGTAACAGGTGTTAAAACACCAACATAATTAATACACATTAAAATCAAAATAACTGTTCCGCTTTGTTTAAATTTAAATATCTCGAAAAATAATGACGTTATCGTGACGAAGAAAGAGTATGTTATTTACATAGAAAGTATTGGAGAGTCGAAAAATTGTGCTAAAATGGCAATTCCGCCAGTGGCGTAGAATTTGGGAAGGGTCAACCACTCACTTGCCCCTGTGGTACGCCTCTGGTAGTAGTCAGAAACGTTTATTTAACACAATTTAGCATGGCTTACAGTGTCTAAACTTCCTGCCAAATATGATACGGATGCGTCAAATAGTTTTTAAGTAATGGGGAAAAATCATTTTTAAATTTTTAAATGGAACACCCTATATCTCAGTAACGAGCCACATTTTATCTAAGTGATTTGGGTTAAATATTAATATTTTGAGCCCAGGATTCTACAGTTAAAATATTTCCAATTATTAATGAAACACCCTGTATAACTATTATTCTCTGAAGTTTAATAAAACTGTTTTTAAAAGCAAACTACATTTTCACTGCTATTGCTACAGTCTCAGAAGTGGGATTAGAAGAACTAGAACGCTAAAGGGATTTAGGAAGTCCTGCAAATTGATTGGGGTGAAATTCCCGCAACATTGCGCAACGGAAATTGATTGTGCTTCGGCATCGGGACCACAACTGTTGTTGGTGACTCACTCTACGTATCCATTGCTTATTATTGCTAATTTATAGACGTTACTATGAGTGATCCTCCACCAGAAGCCAATATTTCAACCTGAGAGACGACAGCGAACGCCGCAACTGGTAATATGTCGCTTCAGGAATTAACTGAGGCAACAATCCGAGCGGTTCAACGAACTACCGTAACTCCTACACGGGGACTGGACACTTCGCCCAAAGACCATAACCCCAATGCCCACAACGCTCAAAGTGCGCCCACAACCCCCAAATATTTAGCAGGCCCACATCGCCCAATCAGTTGGTCCACAACCCCAAACTCGTAGCAGGGCCACTTCGCCCGCCCAACGAGTTGGTCCATAACCCCCAAAATACATAAGGCCCAAAGTACGCCCACGACCTCCAAATATTTAGCAGGCCCACTTCGCCCAATGCGACCATAACGCCCAAAGATTTTCTAGGGACACAACGCCCAACTAGTTGGTCCATAACCCCCAATTAGCTTCGTGTAAATTTGGCATTTCCTTTTTAAAAAGTGTATTTCTTCCTGCATGATCTTAGTTTGTCTTCAGGCATTCATAGTTCACAACTCTACCTTAAGCCAATGTCATTATTTTTCAATAGATATTTTTCACATAGTAATTCTGAATGTTTTTTTTATTGAAAAATCGTCAAGAAGATGGCACTTTTCTTAACTATTTTATTGAAATTGTTAATTATAAATTTGTCAGTTATTTTGACCACATTTTGAGTTATAAGATATTAGTATGAGTTACTCCAGTCAATTAGAACCGATTTCCCGTCACGGCCTTCTATGATAAAAAGTAAAATTGTAAATGGAAAAATCATCGAGTTGAGTAATAGATTCCCAAAATCATAAAATATACAGGGTGAACCATTTAAAATAACCAGAGGTTGACCATCTTAGCTATATCGATTCACCCATCAGAAATTATGTATAGTATTCTTGAATAAAATTCGATCCAAATCCATAAATAAAGAAGATATAAGCACGCCTTGGTCGCATTATCACCCGCTATTACGCTTTTTTAAATTAATGCATATGAATTTAACATTTGCTTTTGATTCAATTGCAGTTTCGACCTTAGTGTGCTGTATTTCTTATTATTACGACCAGATCCAAAACATAAATAGCACAGATACGCTATGGAACCCTGTACGATGCTATCGTTTCTTTGATTAACTATGTTAGCTCAGCTGGTTTTCAGAAATTTTTAATTTCTAAAATTTTTATAAAGAATTTATAGAGTTTTGTATGTAAAAATCAGATTTTCTACAATTTTCATGATGTGATAACATGTTCTTAGAGCAACTGAAATAAAATATTTGAAATATTTCGGAAGTAGAAAAATACAATTCAAAACAGCAAAACCCTAATTGTAACAAATAGCGGTACATTTTTATAGTAAAGCAAAGACTGAAAATTGGTCTTTAATGCTGAGCAGCTTGCTTCTGTTGAATTATAAATACAGGCAGAATTATTTTTCAAAATGTATTTTGACGTTGTAGAGTGTGACAACATAGAAGTAAAGGCTGTTCCTGGATATACAAGTGGATCTACCTATTATACTTGTGAATCCGCAAAGGCTTTTTTCCTCTAAAAAAAGCCAGGCTGGAAATACTAAATACCTGACCTGTGTCGACAAAGGATGCAAAGCTAGAGCTAAATGCAACGACTCTATTTTTTTGAATCTAGGGAAAGGGCATAATCATCTACCAGATGCCGATAAAGAAAAAACGTTGATGTTAAAAAATACCATGATCAATTCTGCTGTTAGGACAAGTGAAAATGTGAGATCCAGATTTATAGGTAAGATTATATGTTATTTTTAAATTTCATCTTTAAATTTGTGGTAGGTTATTGGTACCCTGTAGATATATTTGTTTGATATTTCAAGTATATAATTGTGTTGTCTCTATTGTGGTTACACACTAACAGCCACATGCTTGGAAGTTTTTTCGCATAAGATCGTTTTTAAACTATACATTCTCAACATAAAAAAAATACTAAGCTTCTTTACTTTTGTTGATGGGGAAGCAGAAAATAAAATTATAATTTTCGCCATTGAACTGTACCAGCAATTTGATATATTTTTATTAAAAACCTTAATAAACACATATTTGCCTGACCCAAAGCACTATGTTAGTTATTTGGTTCTACAATTAATAGAATAATACTAAATAACAATGGAGTTGCAATAAATCCTAAAATAATCCAAATATTTGCGGGCTTTTCCAAAATTACTCATTTTTTATTGTTAAGCTTATATTATTATAATACTTATAATAGTGTTGGTTCATTTCATTCAGCAAGTTGTGCTTTTTCTGTAGAGAAATCCTGTGACACTTAAACTGAACCGAACAAGCAGTATAGAATTTCCAAGACATTAATTTCCAATGTGATCTTCTAGAGCGGATGTAGCAACTGCGTCTAAATTGGTATTCCCTTCCATGGCCAAATGCATGAGACGACAACGACGCCAAACCCAACCCAACTTGCCTAGTACATTGGAAGAATATGGCCAAATGTGCCAAAATAGTATGGAAAAATTGATGAGAAGTCCTTCTGCAGAAGAGCTGCTGGGACTGGAATTTCGACATCAGTTGTCTTCCTATCGGACCAACTATAACATTTAATGCTCAGTGCCGCCGAAATTCATATCGACGGGACCTTTAAGACACGACCCAGGGCACCTGATAGTTGCCAATTACAAACCATTTTAGTAATCCAGTATGGAATGGTAAATATACGATATTAGTATTTCCCATAGTTTTTATTGAAAATATTGTAAATATCATATTAAACGTAGATTCTTAAAAGGTATGTAGCATTTTTACATAATATAACAGGATAAGGTAAATAGGTATGTACTTTTTAATACATTTTACATTATATAATTAATTCAAAAATTACCGCACTACACAAACTAACATGTCACATTATAATTTAGTTTATAATTTAAATAATTTTTAAATAACACGGTTCAACTTGCATGCGTTTTTCACATAAAGTTAGCTAATACTCAGAACCAGAACCATTGTTACAATTTTTTCAGCCGAAATTAATGTAATTCTTAGCAGGCGTGTTCTTACTTAAAATTGCAAATATGTACAATTATTGTCTCCTATTGTGATACATGTTATCATATGAAAAGGCAGATGCTTAAACTTCCGTTCTCTCGTTATGTTATAAGGCACTTACAGATCTTGTATCGTAACATACGACTCACATCTCATTATAATAGGTTAACATAAAATTGTACCTTACTTTTTCAGGCTTTTCCATGCGCGTTCGCACTAATGAAAAGTCGACGCACAGAGGCGTAATACGCAGTTTTTACTAAAATAAAAGTTCCAGAGTTCAAGCCAAAATTAATAATGACTCCCTTCACCGACATTTCCCCCGATCCACAAAAACGGGATGTTTTTTCCATTACGGTCAGGTAAAATAAAAATACTCTGTATATAAGTGACTGCTAATCTAACATTTGTTTTATATTTTTAGGCTGTTATAAGGCGAGTGTCAGTACTAGGACTGCGCCATATGCCTGCAAATAATGAATTGGCAAAAAAATCTTTAAAATTGATAATGTGCTTGCCGTTGTTGCCAGCAGAAAAAAATAAGGATGGTGTTGTTCACGTTAACAATTTTTTGAGACAAAGCAATTTAGAAAACGAATTTCAATGTTCATTGCGGTAGGTAAATGAGTATACTACGGTATAAAGTTGTATATTGAACGACCTATAATAGTATATTATGATACTTAAACCGAGTCGAGCGTCGAGCGTAGTTGACGTGTCTAGTTAGCTCTGAAGTGAACTATTAAAAAGCTTTAATAATAAACCAAACATGTCATCGTGTAGTGATTGTACTTTAATTGTTACAAAGAGATCGCCAGGTGTGTGATAAGCAATTTCACGCTAAATGTGTAGAACTGTCGATTGCAGAACTAGGCTTTTTGCAAACATCAAGTGCTTATTGGAAATGTACCACATGCCGTCTGGAGGATCCACTTACTATCGAATTTGAGAATAATTCGCCACATAATGACACGCGTAGCATTTTGTCAGCAATGGAAGCTATGAAAGTAGAAATTGTTAATCAAGCTATAGCAAAGCACACTGAATTGTTGCAATCTGTAAATTTTTGCAGTGATATAATCACCGATTTGGAAATGAAACCTCAAAATCTTGATTCCCGTATGAAGGAAATTGATAAATGGACGAGAGAACGCAGGTGGATGCCGTGTACACCGATTTTAGCAAAGCTTTTGATAAAATTGATCACTTTATCTTAATTAAAAAATTGCAACAGATCGGTGTTTGCTGTAACCTTCTGCGTTGGGTAATATCGTACTTAACTAAACGTTCCCAGTTAGTTGTAGTTAAAGGATTCCGTTCTGAACTCTATTGTGCGACCTCAGGGGTACCTCAGGGTTCGCATCTAGGTCCCTTATTTTTTTAATATTTTTATTAACGATATTAGCAAATGTTTTAAATCAACACAATTTCTCTTATATGCAGATGATTGCAAAATTTATGCAAAAATTGAAAGTTTAAATGATTGCCGCATGTTTCAAGACGATCTCAATTTATTTTATGCCTATTGCTTAGATAATAAATTAACATTAAACATTGACAAATATTTTACAATAACATTTACAAGAAACAGACATAAAATAGATTTTGACTATATCATCAATAAACATTTGCTATTGCAAAAATTAGAAGTAAGAGACCTAGGCGTAACTTTTGATACAAAAATGATTTTTGACGTTCATTATAATAACACTAGCTGAAACCCGCGGCATATGCCGCATTTAAAATGTAGGACGAATTTAATAACTTTTGTTGCACTAAAGAAAGTTTTAAAAGCACGCTAGAGAATGGCATAAGGAAAAGTTCCAAAAAATATATTTTCAAATGGAAAGTTTCTGGAAAGGAAACGCTCGCCTCTGGAAAGCGTTTTATGGACATTCTTGGATAGCCTCCAGGCAACTGTCTTTCATATTGGATACTGCCAATACTGCTGAATTGAATAGTGTTTTCTTTTGTGTTCATTATTAAATGGTAAATGGTACAGTACACGCAAGCATGAAAGATAAGCGATACAATGTTCAGGTAAGATACATTTTAGCTTAAAAAGTATAATTATTTAAAATACTGATTGCTGCTTCAGATGGATTCTAAGCAGTAACGAATACTAAGTATATATTTTTACTTTGTAGATCTTCCTCGATGAAGACAAAAACATAACCTCAACTTCTTGCACATGTCCTCGTGGACAAGTTTCATGTCATCATGTTGCTGCACTGGCACTATTTGCCCATTACAATACATCAGTTACAGACCAGTCATGTAGCTGGTCAGTGCCTAAACAATCCAAAGCACTTGATGAAAACGTGAGAACAATCGATGAATTGTTTTTGCCGTCTAAGGAATATCGAGCTTCAAAGAGAAGTGTTACCGAGGAAGAGATCGAAACGCTTAGAGAAAAATTTGATTCGTTTGAAGGGGTGGTAGGATTCAGTTGGCTTCTAGCACCTAGACTTACTGCACAGGAAGATATTATTGTTCCGCAGATTAGTTATATAATTTTCTTCGCAGAATATCAAAATATATCTGAAAAAATTAGTTATTTTGAACAAAAAGTGAATGTTTCTCCTAAGTAATAACTATATTTGAGTAAACCATAGGACAGTAAAAAAATCCCTTGTGCTTAATTATTCGTAGGTTTCGTTTAACAGCCAGTTCGTTCGGTACGGTGCTAGCAGCTTGCAAAAGAAATCGGTACCCTGCATCGCTTTTCAAAAAACTACCAGGTTTGCTTTGCAAAATATTTTTCACATTTTTTCATAAAGCTCTTATTATGCAGGCACATATAACTTAGATGAAGTATAGGCAATTCGGTGGGGGCGAGAACATGAAAATAATGCAATAGAAGCATTTGGGGCAGCAACTGGACTTCCTGTGACATCTGCTGGACTATGGCTCCATCAGTGTGGATATCTTGGGGCCACCCCAGATGGCCTTGTAGACGAAAAAGAGCTTGTGGAAGTTAAATATCCATTTAAATATCGCAATTCCAACTTGATGGAATCATTGCACATGATAAAGGCTATATTTGTTCTTACGATAAGGTACTGCAACAGTTTGTGGTAAATGAAAACCATGAATATTTACACCAAATACATAAAAAGAAATAGTATCTAGTTATCTGGACTCCTCAAGTCATAGATAATTGCAGTTACAAAAAAAGAAGAATGGACAGAAAATATAAATTTTGAAGAATTTTTATCATACAAAATGCCTTTCATCTCTAGTGAATGTTGAAATTAAATAAATGTGTAACTATGTTGTGAGTAAAATAGCATACATACCTCGTGAGAAGGCTTATTCCAACTTCGCGCTTTTAGCTGACCTCCCCTATATGGAGCTCATCCCAGCGCGGGAAGCAATCACGGAAACAAACTGTGCACGTCATCAAATATTTAGTTATTAATTTAAAGTTACTGTTTGATGACGTGCACCGTTTGGTTCCGTGATTTACCTATAGTTGTTAATCATATTTATTGTAACTATAGGTAAATCACGAAATCAAACGGTAACTTTAAATTAATAACAAAATATTTGATGTTCACCGTTTGTTTCCGTGATATTGCTGTACTATTAATAAGAAATTTTTTATTAGATAGCAGTTAGAGCAATATTTTTGTAAATACTTTTATTTATTAAGTTAAGTTCTGTAATTAACAAAACGAATATTTGAGTAAACATAAACTAACATATAGTAATGTACAACTATACAATAATAAAAAAATGTCTTATTTAAATAAATAAGCAGTTGTTAATTAACACTCTTATTTCTATTTTTACTGTTCGCCTTCAAAATATGTTTCAACTTCCTTTATTGGTGGAAATTGGTTAGTGCGCCACACACTTTCCAGATTTTGGTTGCCGAGTTAATTAAATTTTGGGGTATTAGATTTAGGGCCGGTTGCAGAAAGCAATGTTAAGTCTCGTGTTAGCTAACATCGCGTCAAAGTGAACAAAATCGCATCAAATTTTGTTTACTAATGTATTAGTTACCATAAGCATTTGAGATTTGATTCGTTTTTGTTCACTTTGACGCGATGTTAGCTAACACCAGACTTAACATTGCTTTCTGCAACCGGCCCTTAGTATTTTGTATGCCTTAATACGACGAATTGCTCTTTCCACATGAATTCTAGCACGAGCAATATTTTTGGTTTGTATTACCCGAGAAGGAGTAAACTGTGGTTGGCACAAAAATGGTGGAATATTTAGAGAAACACCTGCCGGTAAAATGTCGCCAATGAGAAATCCCTTATCTGCAATTATCAAATCTCCTGGTTCAAAAATAGTAAGTACTCCACAGTTCTGCACAATTTTCTTATCAGAAGTGGAACCAGGATACAATAAACTCAAGTAAATCACAACTCCATTTGGTGCAACTCCCACAAGACCTTTTAAAGTGTTACGGTGCTTGTAATGGCTATGTCGCTTTTTGCTTTTCAAGCAAACATGGAATTTCAGAAAAAATTTCGGTGCGATCTAATACCATTCTTGTAATCGGAAAGAAAGCAAAACAATTAGGTAAACATGCTTGATTATCTTTAACAGATGGTACAGATGACATTAAACTGGAAAATATTACTTCGCGTAACAAATTTAACCAAGTTAAAAATATATTAGTAACTGTTGCCTACAGTTAAAGCGCTGAGCTAAATCTTTATGTGGGGGATTCTGGCGCAGATTATATAACGTTAAAAATAATTGATCGATGGCAGAAATACGTTCCACGTTCCATTCTAAATAATAATTTTTATCAATATTTTCCAACAAATTGAAAAGCGATAAAAAAATTTCTTTGTTGGGTAGTCCAGTATATAAGACAAAGTTAATAATTAATAATAAGTACATAAGAATGCTATAAATTTTAACAAAAAATGCTCATTCTATTTATGGTAGTTTCTACACTTGAGCCAAGTTACGAAGGCAAGCGACGTAAACAAAGATTCTGACAGTTCCCGGTGCATGCTAAACCAGTTTCACACCAGTGCGCATTTTACGTAAACTTCCGTCGCATGTTGCCGTAAAAGAAATTACCGCACAACAAAACAACGCTCATTCCTCCTCTACGTTAACGACGCGTATAAACGGTGTTCAACTTTCTATTCGAAAGGTCCAACCGCAGAACGCCTTTCTATCACGTGATATTCACCGACTAATTGCGTTTGTTTACTTGGCTTGCCTTCGTATCTTACCTCAAGTGTAATGATTATTACACACAACTGTTACATGACTGATATCATCCAATGACAACCATGCATTTTTTGAAAATCAACCAATCCCGAACTGATTACTTGATAAGCTTCCCTAGTGGTAATTATCAACCCCGTAGATGGTGGCATAATTAGAAATAGAAATGCAAGAAACACGCAATTTGAGTTTGTTGGCATTATTAGATCAATTTTAAATCATAATTCGTATATGTGTTTTGTGTAATAATCTTCAAAATATAAACGCGGGGGACACAGTTACATATAATTTTGCCCGTGCCAAGAGTGATCGTGCTGGTTGAAAACTGCCCTCGGAACAGTTTTCATTGCAACCAGCACTCGACCCTTGCCGTGTGCAAAATTATAGGTAAGTATGTCTCGCCCTTGTTATATTACTATTGATAATACTTGTCACTTCGCTCGTAGAACAACGTATACGACTCTTAAAAATTAAAAAATTTCCACAACCGAGAATAGAAATCAGTTTCTAGGTTACAAAAATTGTGACAGAAAGAACACATTTTCTCTATACGGAGGAAATGGGCAATATGAAAATGTCTGTTGTCAGGGTATTCATAAAATAACACAATCGGCAATTAGAGTAACAGCCAAGGAGGAGCGTGTAACAGGAAATATGGTGAAAGTAGGATACCAGTAATGTCATCAGAAAATACTATAAATAATCGGACTCGGTAAATGGTAACATAAAATAAATAACTTCCTTCGGCGATTTCATGTTACGTATTCAGTCTCTTGCAACATTTGTCTGCCCTGGGCCCAAGTGGTTTTGGATTTCCTCGTGGTTTCAGTTGGTCAAACTGAGCTGGCACGAATACTGGCTCAACTTTCGGTTCTTCTGCTCCAGGAAGCCCCTCAACAAAAATTAATATTAGAACTGCAGCACTGTATTTATTTTAATTCGTACCTGGGTTACAAAATGGTGCAATGTCATTAAAATATTGCAATTATCTTCCTCACAATTGGAACCAACGGAGCCATCCTGGACGCAGTACATTTTGTCAAAGAACACAAGGGCTCTTTGCCAAAATTCTGGACGCACTGATTTCTCTGCTTTGACATCTACAGCCCACAGCAGTTTTCAATTGTTTCCCATGTTGGTAATCTTGTATTGTACGACGCCACCGATGAACTACTGTTCCTAGAATCAGTAATCTTGTAGGGAGGCGCGAACAGCTGATCGTTTAGATCAAAAGTACCTTAAAACGTTGCCAGACCTTTATTGTTTGGCTTCAACAGCGTTTGGCGCCAAATTATTTTTAGTTTGCTTTTAATCATGAACGTGGCCGGTAACAAGGAAAAAATCCTTCCTGACGGTGACTTTTCGATGTGTAACCATCGCAAATAGAGGCTCGTTAAACAAACGACATATCTACCTGACAGCCTTCACACCGAAGGAAATTATGTATTAATCCCCGCTTCGCCAACCGTTCAATACATTTTAGTTTGATCCTTACCACACCTGCAAGAATCACGAATATGGTTTAGTGTCAAAATGTTACCTTTATTCACAAAACAGTTGGAGCTAGAACACCTTTATTCGACATGCAAACTAAAACGAATTAGGCCCCAAATTGCTGTAGAAGTAAACAAACAAAGGTCTCGCAACAGTGTAAGGTGTTTGACTTGTTAGCGATCCCTCCTTCCAAGATTACTGACTCTAGGAACAGTAGTTCATCGGTGGCGTCGTACAATACAAGATTACCCCCATGTTTATTGAAAGGCAAACTACCGTTCACACTGGCGAACAAATTGCCCATAAAACACAAGAATTCTGGAGTGTCTGTAGCCCGGCTCTCCATTTTGATGGCCCCATCTTGGGCAGCGTATTCTAAACAACTTTTGGTTCTTCTGCTTCAGGAAGCGCCTAAACAAAAATTAATATTAGAACTGCAGCACTGTATTTATTTTAATTCGTACCTGGGTTACAAAATGGTGCAATGTCATTAAAATATTGCAATCAACGGAGTGCTTTGAAACCAGATTATTCACAAGCCATCCTGGATACAGTACATTTTGTCAAAGAACACAAGGGCTTTTTGCCAAAATTCTGTACGCACTCATTTCTCTGCTTTGGTAGCCATGACAGTTTCACTTGGCAGGAGGGAGATTTCGTACCGTGAAACAAACCGATCGGCATCGGCACCACTCGGGTCAGAATATGCAGGGTTGCCAGGCTGAATGCATGCGCGTTTTCACGTGTTACGTCCTAACGATTAAAAATTTTTGTCTACCAATTCCGCTTTGCCTGGCTGATCTGCTAATTTATTTTTGAGAGTTTCGTCTAATAAATGAGAATGAAAATGTACCAGAAATATTTTAAAAATATACTTTTGCAGAAACGGTTTCAGAATGTACTAGATTCGTAGAATTGTACCAGGTCTGGCAACGCTGCTAATATCAAGACCACGCCCACAATCGAACTACACATAGACCACGCGCATGCATGTTTGACCTTGGGAAGTGTTCTGCTTTATTATAGAGTTATGATTTATACTTGAATGTCATGCTATGCGGGGTGCGAACAGAAAGTCTTGTTCAGTGGTGCATGAAACGGAGTGCAGACTGCATTAAAGGATTTAAAGCTTTGAACATTTCTTTGCCTCCTGCGTCATTTTTTAAATTTCTTTTCTTTCTTATGTAAGAAAACTGTTGCATATGTAAAATTGTGATTATTTTATATATGTTTATACTTATTTCTGAGCTAACTTTGAAATTGAATACAGCCGTGGTTAGCTGTATTGACCTAACTCCGTTCTGGAATTTCAGGGCCCCCCCTTATTATTTTAATATAATATAAAAACTGTGTGCTGTTGACCAGTTGATTATTGTTATTGTTTAATAATTTGCTTACATTGGCTTCTTGTACGTGTATATTTTCATTTCTTTGGTCATAATATAAATGTAATTTTGTTGATTTATATTTTGAGTTTAATTAATCAAAGCTTGAATTTTTGTTAAAGCAACTTGAGCGTTTAAACAAAGGAAAATACTGTTCTTTAAGCAATTTAACTTAGAGAATTATACATTTTGTAGGAAGCCGACTTTATGAAGTTTGTTTATGCTAAGAGTGTATATTCAGTAGCTAACGTATTTACTGAGAACTTTACGTCAGCAACTGTAAATACAGTGGGCTTCATTCCTACATCTCGCTTGCCTGTCTGCAGTGGCCCGCAAATTAAAAAGGTAAATCAACGACTTTCAGCAAAGCCGTAGTGTTGAGATCAGGTGAATACGATCCCAACGCTGAGCTAGTCGTGAGCCGACCGGAGGCTCATTATCACTGACCTTTCAAAGTCCCACGCCTGTTGTGTCTTTTATATCGTAATAAAAGGTCATGCTTAACTAATTCTGTAAAATCATTTTTTAAATTTTTTGTTTGATGGTGGTCAGCGAGTACACATCAGTTAAATCTATTATTTATTGAAAACCTATTTGATTACTTTTCTAAATTTGGTAAGATTACGTCATTAATAACGTACATTACCTGATCTTGTGCCTCTCGTTTATACGACAGATTTTCAGAAATTTTCTAAAAAAAAATAAAATATTGAACTTATAAGAACTAAAGATATTTGTTTTCTGAATGATGTATTTTTAACAGTGGTCTATTATGAGATATTTGCGCTGATTAAGGTAAAGTGATTAGATGATCGTAACGTAGTGACACATGTTCCCAAAAAAATAGTGTGATACGTAAAATAATAGACACTAACTTACTAATTTCACAAAATCAGGGATTAAAACTATTATAATTCCTACACTGTATGGTGTATGGTACTTACTAAAATACAGTTGCCTCTTCTGATAGCAAATACAGTATCTTCCTAGTAAGTGACATTTCTAGTTTTAGGGTCTGATGCATTTTGATTAGTCTGCTTGTCGAAAATGTTTTGGCATATAATGTTTTACGGTCGGGAACTCGCAAAACACCAAAATCTTTACAGGAAACTTATACAAGATGAAAGAATGGGACGCCGTCTAGGGAGATAATAATAATAATAAATTCTCTTTATTTTTAAAGTTGGCGAAGTTCAGCTAAGGCTGTTCATCTACTTAACTAACTAAGAATATAATGTTATTACATAAAATAAATTTAACATGTATCACACAAGGATATAAGTATATAAACTAAAATTCAAAATTAGAGTAAACAGTAACCAGTAATCCATATGTCATGTACATACTCAAGAAACGTGTAATATATTAAAAAAAAATCAGTCAAGGAAAAAGTAAGAAAAATAAATTTTTTGATCAGGCTATAGTTAATGATACAATAGATATTTATGTAGGTAAATGTTTTTTGAATTGTATCATTGAGTATTGTTTTATTTCATGTGGAATGCCATTGTAAGCGGTTACAGCATTGTACACAAAGGATCGACGAAACATAACTGTGGAATGTTTAAACCTGAACAAGGTAAGTTTAATCCATGCAAATGTGTTCTTGCTATTAGTTTATCAAACACATAATTAGGATTTTGTTTTAATAATATGGAATGTGTTAGATATGCAAGATGATACAATCGTCTCTGTTCCATTTTGAGCCGTTTGATATTATTGTAATAGGAGTAATGTGCTGACGTCTGTTTATTTTTAAAGCAAAACGAACACAACTATTTTGTAAAATTTTTATTCTGTTTTTAGTTTCAACATCAATACAGGGACTATAGACTACATCACAGTAATCAAACAATGATAAAATAAGAGCCTCTGATAATATCAATATTAACTCCTTTGACAGCCGGATTTTTTGAGAATATAACATTTTCAATGTAGCATACGCTCGTTGTAATACTCTATTAATATGCGTTTTAAATCTCAGATCTGTGTCAATCACTAAGCCCAAATTCCTGCATTTGACAAGAACCGGCAATAGTTTTCCGTTCATTTTCACCTGAAAGTTTTGATCTTTGTCTTTACCAAATAATATGACAAACGATTTCTTTGTATTGATTTTTAATTGCAATTTTGTTGAAAAAGTAAATATAGAATCTAAGTTACTGTTTAACTTGTTAATTATATGATCATTAGCATCAGGAAAAGAAAAAAGAAGCTGCGTCTCATCAGAAGAGCAGCGCATATCCACAAACTTAATGTTTTCGCAAAGATCAGCGGTATATATACAAAACAGTAACGGTCCAGCTCCCCTGAGGTACGCCCTTAACCACAGCAATGGATGCCGATACTTTGGCATCTAATTTCACACTTTGTGTTCTATTGCTTAAATAACTTTTTATAAATTTAATCGAATTTTGATCAAAATTCTGATATTCCAGCTTAGCACAAAGGACCTCATGATTAATAGTATCAAATGCCTCGCTGTAGTCAAGTAAAACCAAGATTGAAGTTTTTCCTTTATCAGATGCGTTAATAATTTCATCGGTAATATGAAGTAAACCGGTGGTTGTGCTGTGTTGGCGCCTAAAATCCGATTGTATGTTTGGTATTATATTGCATTTATCCAAATAAGAACGGAATTACACGTCGACAATTTTTTCTAGTACTTTTGATAACGTTGGTAAGATACTTATGGGTCTAAGGTCACAACAGCGTTAACAAGACAATAGTTGATTACATGTTCAAGGTGTTCAGATATAAGGGGAATGCATAATTTTATCATTTTTAAATTTATACAATCAACACCAATAACATTCGATTTAAGCTGATTGATTATTTTATTAATTTCATCGGCCGTTGTTTGCTCAAACGAAAATGCATGTTTGGTGCTTTTTGATTTAGTTTTGTAATCTATCTATATATACACGGTGTTTGAAAAAGGTGTTACCAAACTTGGGGAGGTTATAGAAGGCATTGCGGTAAACAAATTTTGCATATAAACCCCTAGTTTTTGTTCATAAACGTAATGTTATCTTGTTGATACAAAAAGGCTTCGATATTTAGGTAATCTTTATTAAAGATAACGCGAAAATAATAAATTTATAACAATAGTTTAAAATGGCGACCCTTAACCTCGTTACATAAATGTGCCCTTCTATTCATGGAATCGCGGACCCGTTGTAACATATGCGGACCTTTCTGCACGAAAAGACAGGCTGTTATCGCTCTCTCTAACCGTTCCTATTGTGTGGCTACAGGGGTTTCATAGACGAAGGACTTGATGTAATAAAAATTAACTAAATATTGAAGTCTTTTTCTATCAACAAGATAACATTACGTTTATGGACAAAAATTGCTCCAGAGCCAAAACGGCTCATTTTCAACTAGGGGTTTATATGTAAAAAAAATTACCGCAATGTCTTCTATAACCTCCCCAAGTTTGGCAACACCTTTTTGAAACACCCTGTATATAAAGGAAGGTAACAACCCTGACTAATCAACGCAGAGCCGAAACCACTGGTACTAGAAACTTGAAATTTGGGTGGAAGGTTCAATTTGTTGCGTAAGGTAGTGCTAAGAAGGGATTTTTTGAAATTCGACCCCTAAGGGGGTGAAAAGGGGTAAAATGTGTTTTCACGAATTCCTCAATAGCCCTTACACCCGATAAGGTATCGCTTTGGTGTTTGCTTGCAAAGATTATCAATGCAAATACCTAGAAACGTATTTTAGGATTTTGTCCTAATCAACCTCTAAAGATGCAAATCTGGATTGGGGGAGAATTAAAGAAGCCTTCGTATCTCCTATGTTTATTGAGTTAGAACATTTTTTTTTTTGGCATGTAAATATATTTTTAAAATATTTAGAACGGGGTAGGGGTTAAAGTTATTAATTTTTTTGCTGTGAGTTCCATTTCACAAAATGGGTTAAAAGGGATTTTTGTAATTCCACCCCGATGGGGGTGAAAAGGGGTAAAATGTGTTTTCACGAGTTCCTCAATATTTCTTAGACCCGATGAGAAAGCGACTTGGTCATTACTTCCAAAGATTATCAATGCAAATACGTAGAAACGTATTTCAGGATTTTGCTCTAATCAACCCCTAAAGGTGCAAATTGAATTCGGAGTGAATTAAAAGACCCTTCCTATCTCTTCTGTTTAATGAGTTAGAACATCCTTTTTTGGCATATAGATGTATTTTTAAAATCTTTTCAAATGCGTCTAAGGGTTTTTTAAATATTACCCCTAAAGGGGTAAAAAGAGGCAAAACTGAAAAGGCGTAGGGGGTTAAAATTATTGTTTTTTTTCTTATGGGTGCATTTTAGACTAAAATGAGGTAGACAAGGTTTGTAGAAATCTCACCCACAAGGGGATAAAATGGGTATTCCGCTATAATCTATATGTATAAAAGATAAAGCACCAACTCAACAATGCGGATCCGTAGTAATTCGTGGTATACCAGGAACGTGAAATTTGGCAAGAAGAGTCCTTTAGTTACGTAGCGAAGTGCTAGGAAAGGAGTTTTTGAAATTCCATCCGTAAAAGGAAGGAGGTAAAATGTATTTTCACGAATTTCTAAATATCTCTTAAGGCCCTATAATATATCGATTTGGTTTTTACTTCGAAAGGTTACCTATACAAGTTCCTATAAACGTAATCCAGGATTGTGCATAGATCAACTCCTAAAGGTGCGAATTTGGATTCAGGGGTGAATTACAAAACCTTTCGTACTTCCTGTGGTTCTGATGACCATGGCCATATGTGTTTTTTAAATCTTTAAAAAGTGGTTTAAAGTTTTTATTTTAAATTTCATTGTGAAAAGAGTAAAATGGGGTAAAAGTAAAAATAAGTTAAACAAGAGGTTAAATTTATTCATTTTTTCGTGTGTCCAGTTTAGAATAAAATAGAAGGATTTCCGAAATTCCACCTCCAAGTGGTGAAAACTGGTATGTTGCTACAATTTATAAATACAAAATTTAATAATTTTTATTCTCATTGTTATACTAAACCTATAATTTCATCAATCTATACAAGGAGAACGACAATTATCTACATACACATTTCCAGGGGATATAAAAGGGTTATGGAGAACTTTTTTCGGAAGAATATTGTTTTCATTTTACCTACAATATTGTTTTGCAGCGTTTGTAAGTTTAGCGTATTGAGTGAGGAAAGAGGGGTGCATTCTAGAATTCGTTTAAGATTTAGAAGAAAAAACATTTGTAGTCCGTATCTTGCTAGTTTCAATAATTTCATCAGTTTTAGGAAAATCAGGGAATGAGTTAGAATTAATAAAGTAATTGCTGATAGCTTCAACATCAGCTAGATTTTTGGGCACACACGCTTCAGATTTTTTATTAATATTAAGTGATTTAAGAGTTTTCCATAAATTTTTGGATTGATTTTGCCTTGAAACGTATTCTGTGAAAGCTTTTAGTTCCCTTTTAATTGCGCCTATTGTATAATTTCTTAAATTGACATAATAATCCTTATCAGAAGGAAGCCCGGTCTTTTTTGCTTTAGTACGTGCTCGATCCCGCAATTTTATCATTTTCCTTAGAACATCAGTCAGGTGGTGTTCTTACTCGTAGTGTTCTCAAGTAGCATGCATGTCCATTACCTCTATTATTTATTTGTTTAGAAAATTAAGCTTTGAATCAATGGCATTGTAATAATAAAGCATGAACTAGGGCCTACCAACCAAGTCAGACGCAAAATCATCGTAAATAAAGTATTTATAGTCACGAAATGTTATAATATTTGGTTGTGGCTTAACTGCTGTATAATTAAATTCGCAATAAGTTATTCCATGGTCTGTAATTCCTTGCATATCAAACACATCACGCGCAATAAAATTTTCTACATCTGAAATAAAAATTAAATCAATCAGGTTATTATACCTTTTAGGTTTATTTATTATCTGTTCGAAACCATACGATTTTGCTAGTGATTGTAACTTTTTTGTACTGTTATTATATTTATCAAACCAATTAATATTAAAATCACTTAAACATATAATTTTATCAAAGTGTATAATTGTATTAGATATAATATTTGCAAATTCGTTTAAAAAATCATTATTACTACATCTTAATTTATATATTACACCCACAGCAACATTCAAGCGCCCAACTTTGAACGTAAACCAAAGTTGCTCCATAGTTATTGCGGATTGATAGATTTCGTATTTTATAAAATTATAGGACAAACTATCTCTTATATAAAACGCCACCCCACCACCTCGGCCCTCCACACGATCATTTCTAATTAATTTATAGCCCGGTATATTATAATAATCATTGTTGCAATTAGGTTTTAACCACGTTTCCGTTACTCCAAGAATGTCATAACGACTTGCTAATACATGATCTGAAAATTCAGGAAAATTAGTACCAAAAGATTGAATATTTACATGACCTATTTTCATATTATAAATTTGAAAAGAAAATTCTTATTACAAAGATATGAGAGAAAAAAAATTATACGCGGTAACAAAATTACAATTAAAATTTAAACGCTTATGAAAAAACCATACACAAGTGCAAGAAAACGTAATCGTGCAACTGCTAACTGAGGTGGCTGGTGCCCGAAAAAGAAATTGATTAATCTCACAATTTTTCAAGTTCTATCATATTCCGGCAAATATGTTTTATCCCTTGCTTATTGATAAAAATCACGCCATCTTTTGACCAGACATTTTTAAAACCAAATTCAGAACTTCAAGCCTGTTTCGCGTAAGATCTTCTTGTCGGTTAACTTGGTGCCTTTTAATTTTATTTTATTTTGGAAAACGAGATTACGGTACCTGTAACTAGCGAACTTGACAATAATCCCACGGGATTTTCTCGCCACAGTGTTGTTAGAGCCCACACGATGAGATCTGCCGGTTTGGTCCGCAGATAGCTGTGCCCCAAGCTTATTATTGAAAATATCGAGGACGAGTTCATCTGTATTTTCATTTTTTGCTTCTTGAACACCGAATATTCTAATACTGTTCCTCCTGATGTATTGTTCAAGTTCGTCAACCTTTTTATGGAGATCTTGTTTTTCCTTCTGTAGAGTTGCAACACGATTTTCCAAGGGATTACATTTATCCAATAATGCATCGAATTTGGCTGTCAATGCTTTTGTGACGATATCTGCCACCTTCGCTGCAAGGTATTCTACGAAATAACCGGTGGCCACATGATTGGCAATTGTAGTTTTGGCTATGATCTTGATGTCCGATTGTTGGTTTTGGGTGAACATCATTGTTAATTATTATACTCACTTCAATATAGCAGCACTAAATTCGTCTACTCGGCACGCCATTTGTGTATTTAGACCTTGCAAGCTATGCAACGATTTGAACTTTTAACTGCAAAGATATATGATATTGCAAGCTAAGTTTTCTAGAGCATGCAAATATTACTTAATGTTAGCGAAACCAGTAGAAGTGTAGTGCGTTTTAAGTTTTTTTCAGTTTTAAACAGCAGAAAGCCAAGAAAAATTCGACATAATAATTTTCATTGCTTGCCTGCTTGCTTGACGCCACTTTGAGAGCGAACCCGTGGGCCGAATTGGTTGATTTTGGTGTCAATCGACCCAGGGCGCCGTAAGTAAGCCAGTAGTAGGATTTTCAAATTTTTATAAGTGACTTTTTTTAATGTGGATTTTCTAACCTCAAAATTAACTCCACACACAAAATGGATCACTCTTGTACAAATTGCATTAAATGAATTATTTCGCGCCTAATTTGGGTGCAGAACGGCAGTATACTATAATAATAATATTAGAAGGATTGTGTTTAGTACGTTTCACTTAATATTTCTGTTACTTATAAGCTTTCCAGCCAGAAATTATCACTATTAAAACTATGGTTCTGACTTTAGATTTTCAACCCAAGCAAACCTGCATCATCAACAACATAGAAGAACAAAAACTGGTATGTGAACGTTGCAATAAGAGATACAAAAACTTGAGCACGTTGCGAGCTCATACAAGACTAGACTGCGGAAAAGAACGAGAATTTCAGTGCGAGAAGTGCCCTTATCGATCAAGGAGAAAAGCTCATTTGAAACTACATTTAATTATGAAGCACGGCCAGATAGATTAATTCTAAAATGGGAAAAAAGGAATATTGCTTTGTGTTGGTAAAGATTTGGTGTTATTTGGGCGTGGTTATAATGCTCATACGTATTATTAAGTTTAGAAAAAAATTAAGTGCATGCAGTAGTAATTGTATTGATATGTAATTCAGTGTACAAGCAAATACATGGTGTTTTTCTTATATAAAAAATGTTAACGGTCTTACTGTTTATATAATAATTAATATTAAGTTTGCTGAATCGGTGGGCGCTATTGCGCTTCTCTAAACCCTTTGAAATCGTGGAAAGATTTTAATGAAATTTGATGTGCAAGTAAAATTCCAGCAAAAATGCAGAAAAGCTAAATGTTTAGAAACTATAGAATTCTAAGATCAATTGAGAAGGTTCAGAATGAAATGAATAGAATTCGAGTTTAAATTCTAATCTAGCTTTCGACAGAGCATATCCCTTGCTAACATCTAGCATCTTGAACAACCCCTACCAATAGCTTGTTAAACAAATCGGTAACAAATTTCTAGATTTTTAAGACATTTTTTTAATTTATTCGTATCAGAAACATTAAATACAAAATGAAAATAAAAATTCAACTAACATTTCTGTATTTTTTCGAGTGCCGTAGGTTCGGAAATATTTCGTTATGATTCTGTCATTTAAAGCGTGCCTACTTGCTTTGTGTGTCTTGATATGTACCGAAATGGGCAACATCTAAAAGAATTTCTGCACATTTGAGCGACCCTTGGGTAACGTGAAAACCGGCTAAATTTTCTACAAATAGCGCTTGTGCACAACGCGAATGTAGGGAAAACATCTTGGCAAAGTATAAAACTTTTTTTAATTTGCAGATACTTTTAAAATTGTAACCAATTTATTAACAAAATATTAAAATTGTTAAATTATAGTTTTTAGTAACAATTTAATTTTTGAAGTTGGTAAAGTTGCTGCGAAAAGTTGGTTAGTGTACAAATATTTTGACCATTTGTGGTATAAAATAAGTGTAAAAGGAATAATATAATATTTATTAACCAAACCACGATCATTTATTTTAATAATCATTTTGTGTTTTGTTTTAACAAAAATATCCTGCGAACCAGTAGACTGTCTTACCAAGCAATGCATCTTTTACAAATGAATTTAAACACTCCATCGAGCTTTCTGGATGCTATATGAATGGTACTAATCTTGGAGGCATTGGTTTTAAATGGATTTCTGGAATCTGTAGTTTTTGACCGAGATATACCTATAGCGTCAACTAAAAATACCACACTATGTGAGAATATTTTTAATGGTTTACTTAGGGGAAGGATCGTGGAATTTTAATTCAAATCGATATTTAAATTTATTATATTCATTATCATCATTATTTATCACGTGATCATCGTGTTCTAGCTTTGGACAAACGCCTCTCTGAGTTATTGTCATCTTGTTTTGTCAATCGCCGCTCCCACCCATTGCAGTCATGCTATTTTGTTAATATCATCCCGACATCCTGCGGGTGACCTGCTGGGAAGTCTTCTACTGGTTCTCGGTCTCCACTCAGTTACCTTTTTACCCCACCTGTCATTTTGTCTTCTCATTAATCCCAACCATTGCCATTTTAACCTTGCTATACGTTGTAATACATCCTCAACTTTGGTTATTTTCCTTATCTAGCCTTTCTGGCCTCCAACCTTACCCCTAACATCGTTCCGTAAGTTTTTCTATATTTTTTCAGTAATAGATATAAGTACGATACAAATTTGGGAGAATTAACTCTTTGAAAGCTTTTTCAGGTGTTGTGAATATTTCGAATTGGATACTACTTTTAGTTTCTCATATACCGTCTAATCTAGTCTTATTCGTCTAATGATATCTGCTATTTGCATTTCATCCTCTGTGGTTAACTACTGATAGATAGTTTGAGTGTTTAATTGGATCGGTATTGCACCGTTTTTATTTGACATTGTAATGTTAGCCCTCTCGTAAAAATTTACCCAAGGCACAAATAATGTGCTAGAAATTTGACTGGCGCTAATTTATATTACAATCTTTGTCCGGATCTCCATAACGCTCGGTTTTGCGATAACGCGATCTCAGTTGCTATGCGCGGACGAAACGTAAACCGGTACGTCACGCAGTTCGTATCCAAACAGCTCTAGAAAAGCACAGATAACGGGGACACCGAAGAGTATAAAAGCAACTTCCGCCGTCATTTCAAAACACTTGATTCCATCTACCTGACCAGCAGCTTTAACCTAGAAGAGCTTTCCGCTCTAGGCCCGCTCGGGCCTAGCAGCGAATCCTGCCCGAACCGTCCGACCTGAGTCTTCAACTTGAGGCTCGATTTTCCTGAACTCACCTCTTCCTGCAACCCATTACCTGACCGAGTTTTTGGTCATGACAGCCGCACTGTCTCACCAAAAACGAACCTTCCGCATCTAGCTTTATCGTGGCAGCAGAACTGCCTCATGAAGCAAAGTCCCTGATTTAATTTCTGTCGTGACAGCCGCCTGTCTCACGAAATAAAATCCTCCAGGTTTAGCCCTATTGTGACGGCAGCCCTGTTTCATAGGGTGAACCCTTTTAAACCGACCCCTATGTTCCCCTCCCCGAAGACAATTTGTGCGCAACGAACGACTTCACCGAGGGGTTTATACACAGCATCTCACATACTAACATACTTGTCCTTCGCATGTTGGGAGACCTGGAGATAAGACTCCAAAGGCAAATTGCACTTCACCACCCGGGACACTGAATCGCGGGTCTTCCAGCGGTTCCGCAGAATATTTACCGGCAATCGATGGAATTTTGCAGAAAGTAAAATTTCACGTTTCAATTATTCCTGGATTCCCGAATGTGCATACCAGGGAACCACAACGACCCGCACGGATTAATACACGTATTCCTGTATTCATTGTGTTTCACGATATCTTTTTCAGACGGCAAAACATAAACAAACTGCAATTTCCCGGCCCGCATATAATCTGTCGCAAACTTGTCGTTCGGAGCGCTGGATCTACAAGGCAGCAGACCTACACGGATTCGTGTTAAAGGCAGCAACTTGGCGAACCTTTCGCGTAATTTGTGTTACAGCCCGTCCACGGAAACGAAGTACAGCTGATTGCAAATAAAACTGGGACAGCTAATATGTAATATTGTAATATGAAGTACAATAACATATTACATACTCGTAATTATGTTCCTTTTCTTATGCTTCTATCTTTAATAGTATTTTATGCATTCACCTACGGAAATAGAAGTTAGAGAAGATTTCACAAGTTATTAAAAACGCAAAAAGTAATCTCAAGACTTGTCCCACTTTTATTTGCAATCAGTTGTACATCGAGATTCACCCAAATATATTTTGTGTTGCATATCATTCCGTTTTACAATTTATGTTTATAATTAACTAAGAATTCATTATATGATTTATGGGACAAATTGTGTTTTCCTGACCTTATATATTTGAGATTAAGGAAAATTCATCTTATTTTATCGATCGGTACAATGGCTATATACCTGTCTGAAACGCGCTTCTTTTGGAAGCTGGAAAGCATCTAATTTGTTGATAATCGTATTTATTCTTTTAGCGAACAGTTTGGTATGATAGTAAGGAGATAGGTCGATAACATATTAAATCTCGTTATTCTGATTCAAATTAGTTATTAATATTACGTTGGTATTTTTCCACTGCTCTGGTATCCAATCAGTGGTTGAATAGTTTTTCAAAATATGGTCTACTAGTTGTTTATAGTAGAAGTAAGTTATTATAGAATTCACCTATCTTGGATAAGTATTTGAGAGAATTGCTCACTCGTTGCTTTTAGCAATGTGAATTCATTATAGCATTTTTGTAATACCTACTTGTTAAATATTTCTTTAAGGACTGTTTACTACTGCGTAAGCAACCTCTTTACGGCCCGGCCGTAAAAAGTGTCCGTAAAGACCACGGCCTGCTAAATTGTGTGCCAAACGTCAAAGTGACGTTTGTCACACAAATCCAGCAGCAAGCAAGCCTTCAACTCCACATAGAAGAAGGCGCAAAAGACTGCTATAACTCCTGAACATACGCTAAAATAACTTGCTCATTCAGAATCTTAACGTCTTTAGGAATATCTTCATCATTTTCTATAGATGTCATAAGTTACGAGCTGGTTACAACTTAAAACTGCTTACAACCATACACGAAATTGGAAATAACTGACATTTATAAACAACAGTTGCAACGTTCTACGCACTCTCAATCATTCTAAAATGTCATTACACAAACCTAGCGTTTTGATGAAAATAAATTAGAAAAATATAGATACGACCGAATTGTATGTAGGTATTACAAAAACTATTGTACAATACACGTCCGTTAGGGCCTTTACTGCCTCGCCAGTATTATTCGACTCGCTCTTCGAGCTCGTCTCACAAATTCTCTGGCTCGGCAGTAAAGGCTATCCTAACGGACTTCTACTGTAAAATACTATATAAGCATCTACCTCCGTTGTTTAAAATCGCAATAGTAAAATCAAAATTAGTAGCACTTTTCGATTTTTTTCTGCTGATGTTTTTTTAACTCAATTAATCTTTCGTGTGGTCCTGCTGCTTGTTGTATTTCGTTTGTTTTAATGTAACTTTTATTTCGCATTTGCAGATAGGTGGAATGCTTTTGGTGTAATGTCTGGTAAGCATTACTGCGCTTGTGTCTCCAGGGTTGGCAGGTGATTGTTGTGTGTTCATAAAATTGTTCTACGAGTTTATGTTGCAATGTTTGTTGTAATATACCGGCAACTGATATTGATTAATTATATTTTCCATTGCCTCTTGTAGGGACATCATTTCCCATCATAATATTGCTTTTCTTCAAACGGCAGTAAAATATGGCATTATACTGCTGGATTGATGATGCTAAACTGTCACTTTATTGCCAAGCGGCAGATAATATTATCTGCCGCTGACGACTTTATCTCCCGCTCGTCAGCGGCAGATAAAGTTATTATCTGCCCCTGACAACTTTATCTGCCGCTCGTCAGCGGCAGATAATATTATCTGCCGCTGACGAGATCAAATAATTTTCTTCGAATTTTGTTCACAAAGTTGTAAATAATTTGTTATAAAAACGTTTGAAGAAAAAATACTATATGTTATTCGAAGCAAAAGTATCTTTATGTGGCTCGGCTGTACTTATCTGCCTCGCAAGCTCGGCAGATAACCCGTCCAGCCTCGCCACATAAAATGTAACTTTTGCTCCTAATAACAGAATGTACTATTATTTACAACCATATGCGTAATAACGTCATTACTGACTTTTTACAAGTTGGAAAATAAGCCACTACCAACTTTTGCTTCCCACCCCGAGCGGGAATTACATTACCATGACAGCGGGTGGGAAGTTGTTCCTCTTGGGTGGAAAATTACAGTTCAACACTTCCATCTCTTAGTCGGAAAGTGACATTTCTGTCAATTCTCAAGACCATTAAATGTCAGTCACACCCTGTCAAATACAATAAAGTGGTTGTGAGTAAAATAGTATACATACCACGATTAATAAAAGTTTCATTCCTGTCTCGAGATAAAGTTAACCTCGACGCTTCGTGCCTCTGTTAACTACTTAATCTCTCGACTATTTTGAACACTTTCGGACTTTTATTTTTTCCTATGGTATCTTTTATAAATAACTTTTTCATTGTATTCTGCTACATCTGCTCTTACTTTTCTTCTTATGTCTTGGTTGATATCTTTTATCTCTTCATAGGTCATATTTGGAATTTCCGGATTTCTCGTTGTCATTAAGTTTTTGCGACTTGCGTTATATTTTTAACAACGTAATTGTTTAATTCATCCATACTCACATCCTTATTTATAGAGCTATTTGCAAACGCCGTCTTTCAGTTTTCCGTATAGGTTTTTTTCTGTGTATTAGTAATTTATAATACTTTTCTCTAAATTTAGATTCTGATCGCTAATTTGTATTTGTTTAATATTTTTACGTCGGTTGTTATTTTTTGATGGACAGTGATCATTATCTAAATTAATTATATATCTGTTATTACCGTCGATGCTTTTTAATATCTATTTTTTATTGAATTTATTTATTTCAGTTGGTACTTTTCAAGGAGGTTTTGAAGTGTTTGTGGCCTAGTATGTCGATTTCCTACTTTCTATTTTCGTATACAAATTTCCCCTATTTACTTTTTCTGTTTTCGCAATAGGTTTTTATTAGTGCAATATAGAACGGTTTGCCTTAATTAGTGATTTGTCTATGTCTTTTTAGAACTATTCAATGTCTTGGTTACAGTATGTAAAATTAGGTTAATGCACTTGAATAATTTTGAGATAATATATTTTTGTTGTTCTAAGAGTTATTTATAGAAACCTTGAAGATATTCTTGTCATAGAGGCCATGTAGTTGATTCAGCTATTGTGTATTTGTATTCCAAAACCATTTCTACTATTCTCTTCTTCGCCGTTGTGGTATAGTAATTTCCCTAATTTCAACTTCAACGCTTTTTTTTCCTTTATTTCTAACTTTGCTTAGACATTTGTAATTTCCATTTCTAATTCTAATGAAGTCTATTTGTCCGTGGGAGGATAAAGACCAAAGATTATCCGTGGAAACACAACCGGAGAGGATAATAAGTTATGGTGAGGGTTTTACCTTTTAGATCTAACAAAACCACTTTGACGACTAATATTTATTAATATATTGAAGATTTGAAAATTAACCTAAAATCTCATTATAATCAACTTGTTCTAGTTGTAGTGTAACTTATAAATTTGTAGAATAGTTCTAAATATGTCTAAACAAAGTCGGGGAATTTAAATGTAAATATGAATCCCGTTGATGTGAATTAAAGAGTCCAGAGCATTATACACCGTCTCTGTATTAGTTTAATAATTAAATTATAAATTTTAACAATTTTTATTCTACGGGAGATTTATGCTGCATTAACATAACAATTAGAACTATTAGTAACTGACTCTAATGTAGTTGATTAGAAATTAACACAAGCTTTACCTGAAAACTATTTTGATTTAAAGTTGCAACAATTAATTTTATTAGGGACACATACATTCACTATTTTGATATACTAACGCAGTTTTTTGTTTTAGGGGGTTCCAATAAAACATATCGGTGTAACAACTGTCATAAAACCTACAAGCACTTAGCTTCGTTGTGGAATCACAAAACATACGAATGCGGAAAAGCTCCGTCGTTTGCATGTCATGTGAATGGATGCGATTATAAAGCCAAAAGAAAAAACAATCTTAAAGCTCATTATATCGTTCATCATATGCAGGAAAAGAAGATATAATTGTCACTATAGAAAAAATGTAGTATTTCAATTGTCATGTTTGATTTATTCGTTTTACTTGTTCTGTTAGCTCCGGTATCTTTTTTACGTCAAGTAGTAACGCTTACGAACTTACCTGTGTATACCATTGAGTCAGACTCAGTTATTATGTTTAATCATAAGGAAATATTGCAGAAATGTATATGTTAACATTTAGAATTTATGTAATGAATTAAACTTTCTGAGTGCAGAAGATTTAATATATAATAGATACACATTCCTTCTTTGATTTATTGGTTTTCATTTTACGTCTATTATTTCGGTATATTTAAGTTAGACCTTTATTTGTTCTCCAGACAAGAAATTTAATCTCTACCGAGTTGTCTAATATTGATATTTTCAACATATAGGATTGTACAGGGTGCAAAGTGCTGTATCTCGGAAACCGCAATCATATCGACAGCTTCATCATTTGTAAAAGGCATTTTAATAGTTTTAACGCCTTACTTGTGTGTGCAACGAACACAAATTACACTGCCTCTATAAGTATAATTTTAATATTTGTTGACAAGTTGATTTTAGGCATTTGTTTTTCCTCCATGGCCTATTCTTGATATTCTGCCTACATTGCACTTACATATTATATGCATTGATTATTATGCCCCTACACGCTTCTTTTTTAATTTTTTGTCCTAAGAATACTTTTATTATTTAAAAATTATTAAATTAAAATTTGTTATCATTCAATCCTGAAAAAATGCAAATAAATAACAATAAATACCGTTGTAATAAGCGTCTTTTTAAAATTATATGATAACTAAATTTTCTTTCTTCGATATTTCAGGCTACGAATAAGATATCGAGATACGGTTTCCACTAGGCTATTTAGGTATCATGTCACTACATTTTTATGAAAAAAGTCATATTATTGCATTTAATTTTTTTAGAGAATTTTGCAATTTTCTGTTATTATATCAAAACACGCGCTCTAGCGGCATCACTAAGAATCACAGGTAAGATGGGTTTGATTGAACAATGAATGCTTTTTCCAAAAAGACCAAGTTTGTTAAAATCCGTTCAGTCGTTTAGGAGTTACAGCTGTTTACTTAAAAAAACATTGAATTACCCTCCACCACTTTATTTTAATAGATACGTCAAAAAATGTTAAACAAAAATTACTCTAGTAAAGCTTAGCTTTAAAAAGCATATATTTTTTGGTAACACTTACTAGGTGGATTTCAGTTTAAGATGGCGGTTACGCCCCCTGGCGACCATCTTGGAAATCTGACAATATTTTCCACGGTCTTCTTTTGGCCACTTTAGTATTATTTTTTTTACCGCAAGTCTCTGCGACGAATAGTTTCCGAGATACAGCACTTTGCATTCTTATCTGGCCACCCTGTACAGTGCAACGCATATATTCAACATCAACACGATTGGTATATTTGAAAATAATGTCTTTTTACGAAAATATTCTGACAGGAGGATTTACCTTGCTGAACTGAGTAATAATTATTAACATTATTTAATTTTTATATTCTTCTTTGAATTCTACTTAGATAGAGTTTTTACAATACTAATTTCTTTACTGATGAATACAAAACTGTAAGATTAATTTTAAAAAGCAGAGAGATAGAAGATAGAAGACGTCAAGAAATTATAAATGTCTATTACTGTGTTAGTATTGTAACGTTACAGCATCATTTGTTAATATAAAAATATATCTGTCCTTCACAAGCAAAAGAAATATTCCGTAAACCGATGGATTTATTTAAACCTTTTAATTGTTAATATGTATAAACTTATAAATGGTTGTACTTGCATTATGGTTTGTAAGACAACTATTCTTGTCTACAGGTTGTGGAAGAATGTATAACAACAAGCATAATGTTAAAATCTATTTAAAATTTTATTGTGGAAAGATTCCGCAACTTGCAAAAGCTTTCATCAGAGATAACCATGTAGCTTAAACTTAAACATACCGAAGGAGCCACAATTATATATAACAGCAATAAGATAAGATGAACAAGAAGATAACACGTATTCATTGAGTAAGAAAGAGATAAACATAGTAGCAAATATTCGAGAAGGCTTGACTCTTAATTTAATTATGACATTTGTCAACTAAGCATGCCTACTATTATAATTTTTTGTATGGCCATCTCTTTCTTACTCAAGCGTTCTATTTGCTTGTTCATGTTATCTCATTGCTGTTATAACGGGTGTTCATAAACAGTCGTCATCCCAGTTGCTTTGAAAAACAAAATGTTATGTCTTTGATTAATTCGTGCAACACAATGAAACGTCATTGAGTACTGTCATAGCGCATTTTTTTCTCAATTTTAATAGACATACGTTTCTGAAGTCAAAACCTACTGGGATGACGACTGTTTATGAACACCCGTTATATAATCATGGCCCCATCAGTATATCGCAAAATATATTTTATCTACGACCACTACTAAAAGTAGGCCTTTTAGCGCTAGCTTGTTTCACTAAAAGTGACGTTTTATAGTTTACCGTGGTTAAAGAAATCAGCTGTTTACTTTTAGCTCTAGTGCTAAAAGTGAAGTGAGGTTATAAAACTACAATTGCGAACTGGAAGTGAAGTTGTAAAGTTATTCTAGTTGCTTCTTGCGTTACAGGTAAAGTGTTTTTGAAATAATTAAAGCGTTATGTAATGAATACACTCAGATGTGGAGTATTAATAATTACATTTCGTAACTGACCTTGACAGCACTGGCTTCGCAAACATTCGCTTGCGCATGGCCTACTGTTTATTATGACATAAATTAGAAGTGTCGTAGATGCAAACATTTGTTAAATCGATATTTACGGATTAATAACGGTAAAGTTAAGGTCGTAGATAAAATATTGTATGTAACGCGTGCTAAAAGTCGTTTATGCACGAGACATGTTATGAAACTCAGCCTTCGGCTTCGTTTCATAATTTTCTTGTCTCGTGCATAAACGTCGACTTTTAGCACTTGTTGCATAAATAGCTATTAAACAATAGGCAATCCTATATTTTGATTTAAGTTTTATGGAAAAAGATTACCATGATGATAGTACGTTATTTTCATTTTAAATCGTTTGAAATTTTTCAACTCCGCCGAACGTTAGTTGCTTGACCGCGAGGTTAACCCGAGCGACGAAAAAGAAAGATGAACGAACCAGCCAGCAGTGAAGTTGTGCCGGAATTGGAAGTGTTTCAACGGCCTTTGTGGTAACCCTCCGACATTAGCAAGTTATTTAAAATTCTAGTAACGCGCCTTTTGAAGTATCGAAGAGTTTCATTGTTGAATTACCACGAATCCAGAAGTTTTTGTCGTAGCCTGATTGCTGTCAATCTATCTGTCTCGCTCGAGCTGGCACTACTGCTTGCCTAGCGGCCGCCATTAAACTATCATTTCAAGTCTGAGCTTCCTAAACGTTTTGACCATCTTCCTGTCGCCAGATCTAACGTTTGTAGTTCATTTCGAATGAAATATTAACGCATTTATGTTGCGTTGTTTATACTGGGAGGGTTAGTCACTATTTGGAAGCCGTGAACGACTGCTATTTTCAGTGACGTTACGTTAAGGGAAACTTCTTTAATAGTTACTAATACGGGTCAGTCCTGAACTGGCCCCCAAAAACTTCATGGAATTTTCACATTTCCCAACGAACTGCATTATTTCTAAAAACCTACTCTGTATCGCCACAGCATGGAAGAACCCAGCTAATAGAAGTACAAAAGGAATAATCACGCCCCCTGCTAAGTCGAAAGGCTTTAGCAATGGAGCTGAATGGCCTAAGAGAAAGTTAAAAGATTTCCTCGGCACAGCGAGAGTATGCTCAACCCTTTGTTTCAACGGGCTATTGACGCAAGCAAAGCAATAAACCCGATCTCCGGGTCTCAACGGACAATGGCCTATTGTAAGCTCAACGTGGTACGAGGCAGCTTTGTTACATGTAGGTATGTATGTGTTAGTATTATTTTGTGTTCGCAAATAAATAATATGGATGTTATTGTTGTCTACATCGGTTATGCTTTATTAAACTACAAGTAACCTCTTGCCGATCCAAATAACTTTTTCCAAAGTATTTTTCTTTCCTCTGCTATCTATGGGCTTAGGTAATTTATTTTTTATATAAGTTTAAACATGCAAAAACACATGTTACAAAAAAAATAATTAAACAATAGAAAAACGATAGATTCAAAAAAGCTTTAACAATCATATTGAATTTAAAACGCACCGACTTTTTAAAATTTGCTAAGCGATGGGAGTTAGTATATCCTATGGGTTAATTCTTCGTTGTTTTCGACATGTCAACCAAAGCAATAAAAAAAGTGTCGACTGCTGCGAGTGTATTTAGCTAAAGAGCCACACATAATTACAATATAAAACAAATGTTATTGCTCAAAATCTTCGCCTCTATTTGGAAAGCATGTTGCTACTCTTCGGCGATGGAATGCTGTCATTTAATTCCTGAAAGTTTTATTTAGATGGAATTCACTGCTTCAACTATTCTTGTACTTAATCAACTCTTCACGCGTATCTGACTGATCGTTATTATACATATACAAGCGATTTAAGGCAGCGGTGATGCTCCATCATGTTGAAACCACATGGTGCGTCAAGCTTTCAGAGGAACATTCTCCGTGTACTCTGGCAGGCTCTCTTCCAGAAAATTGCGATAATAGTAAGCTGTAAGAGGTTTTTCAATAAAGTGCAGTCCAAGAAAATGGTTATTTAGCATCCCACGCCCTACATTTACAGAAAAACGAAGTTGATGGTTCCCTCTAAAAGCACATTATTTGGGTGTATACCAGTGTTGTTTGTGCCATCTCGAGTAAATTGAGCCTCATTTGTAAAAGGGATACGCGGAATTGGCAATATTCTACGCCGTGTACTGAATCTTCAGGTAGTAAATGCTGATTTTTTAAAGAAAATGGGGACACAGCCTAGCTTTATGTAAAATTTTCTAAACTTGTGTTTGACAAATACCGGTCAAGCAAATTAAAATGATTCTGCATTATAAGAAAATCGAATTTTATCATATCGATAGAGACGAGAACGTATGCGGTTGTAAGACTAGCTCTGCAAAACAACCTCCAATGGCTAGCAAAGAAAAAAAATAGACGTTTTCCAGTACAGGGCTCTGCAATAATCTGTCAAATAAGGTCACTAGATTATTACACTAAGTGTAAGGTACCGCCAACCCATTCCTCGCGTGAGAATGTGAGAAAATTGTAAGATAAAGATAACAAATACAAATTTCTCGAGTGCAATAGGGAAGATACTAGTTTTTGGGGATTTTCTTTTTGGTGTAGTGGCACTGCTGTAAAGTCAAATTATTGTTAGATTGTGTTTTTATCCCCAGTTGAAGACAATTGTACGACAAGGATAGATATAAAAAAATCACCAATGGCAGTACCTTACACTTTAGTGTGTTGATTTAGTGACTTTAGTCAAACCAAAATTTAAAAAATAATCACTTATAATACCATGAGTAGTCAAAGTTATGTCGACTATTTTTGCGGTGGTGTCACGAATGTCCATTGCGCTTTGGTACGATTAGGACGAGTGCGCTAGCACGAGTCCTAATCCCAAGCGCAATGGACATGAGTAGTGATACCACCGCAAAAATAATCTACTTAACTTTGACTAAGAATGGTATTCGAGGGACTATTTAATGAACCAAACTATTTTTTCAAATTAGTTTTCAGTAAATCTAGCAACAAACTACGCAATTTCTATAGTAACAGAACACTAATATTGACTTTTTCTAATAAAAATGGCATTTGTTAAAAATAGTCACTTGAATACCTTCTAGGAAGATATATCCGCTGATATTTTTTTGATTGGTCAAGAAACGTCAGAATTCTGGATTTTCATTGGTCACTTTTTGGCAGATGACAGGTGAATTGAATAGTCACGTTTATAATTTAACTTTTTTGCTTTAAATAACAGCTATTTGTCTTTTATAAAAATATCTGCTTAATTAAACTTAATTTTAGCAAGTAATTAATTAAATTTTTAATACAAAATCAGATAGATTTCTGTAGAAGGTTATGGATTACGGGTAGATGGCGCTGCAGTTTGACGCCCAAACAAAAGTTATTCGATTCGCAAATTGTTTTATTATTCTTGACAGCCCCGTCAATGTCAAAATTTAATTATAATATTTATTTTATTTGAATTAATTATTAAGTAACATGAATTTTGTGGACCTCAACTGCGAAGAAGCGCTGGATGAAGTATTCATCTACTATCACCGCAAGTAATATTTCTGACCAATTACAGCTATCTAATTTGTCTAAGCAGGAAACTACTTTTTCCAATTGTATAATCAATAACCACATTTTTAATATCAATATTACAATCAATAATTAATTAAGTTTCTCATAAATTAGTGTATTATTTAATTTTATTCTGAACTAAAGTTTCATAGTTCTGTAGTTTTATTGTTGCGTATTACGAAAAATTATTGTAGGATGCAAAAAAATGTAGAAGCCTTGGGCGGTAAAGTGATTTTTCATGCTGGAGAAGAAATGGGCAGGCGAGCTTTAGCGAACCTGGACACTTCTTCTTTCAGCCTGGAAAATAATCACTTTATCGCCTATATGCTATTTTTTCTACCTAAACTAGAGAGATAGTAAAATCGAACAACAGACAGAGAATGTTTGACATACGAATAACCGTCTCTAAAAAGTTTTAAAGGTATTGGCTAAACCGTTAAAAAATATGAGCTGCTTTGTATGTTGATGATCAACTTTTGACCACTTATGTAACACCCATAAGCAAAAAAAATATGAAAAACTCCTTTTTCCAGTAAGAATTTACATTCCAAATTTAATCCCCAGTAGAGATTTTTGTTTTGTCTTTGACATTCAATAGCGCCTTACTGAAACATTATTTGATAGACGTAAGTTTGATTAAATAGTTCTATTTTGATCTCAGAAATATGTGCTAGTCATATATCTAATACTTACTATATTGCTAGCGGCTATGAGTGGGAAACTTGCCAAGGAAGTGAGACAGACAACCAACTCTTCAATGTATAATGGTGAGCTGTGTGCAAGCGCGGCGGCGTCGTCCGGCCAATGGGGAAGTGGGCAAGTTTAAAATTCGCTTCTAAAGGCGGAGTTAGAATTCTCAGGCATGCGCACGAGACGCGTTATACTCTAAGTGAGACTATGTCGGCGCCGTAATGTTTTCTGACGTTTCCAGGCCCTACTAGCAATATATGTGTACTATATATATGGTGCTAGTGTTTTGTATATACCTTTTTGACACCATAGATACTAATAAAATGCCTATATACGTAACCTACGTTTCATGTATTAGTTGTTCACAATCACAAAAAACTCAAAACCAAATAACATCATAGTTGCCCACTTCCCCGTATATCAAAATAACTACGTACTTGCGTTGCGGTCAATTACATAAGTCGAAAGAAGTGACGGTTGACTGAAATACGGTGCACATTTCAATGTAGCGTGGATGACTACTTGTCTTAAACAAAGGTTATAAAAAATCTGACTGGATAGTATTTTTTTCCGCTGTCAATCATGTAAGTCAGTGATACAGCCTTAGTAACAAAGCGTGTAAGTCGATGATAATATGTGTTTTCTGCCTTCCCTTGACAACGGAACTTAATATTCTTAAAAAATAGAAAAAAAAACAAAAGAAACCCATTTTAGAAGTATTTAACTGGAAATCACATATTTCACATGAATGCACATTAAAAATTGTTAGAGCCCTTTTTGAAAAAATCGAAAAAACTGAAAAATCACAAGAGTAAACACCATACTTTCGGTTATGCGATTTTCTTCAAAAGCTTGCTGTCGCATCTACATAGTACACAAAACTTATATATGAAGTTTCAACGCCATCCTCTTTTTGTCTTTGAGATATTCTGTTCACATACACACACACAGAGACAGACTCACACAGATAGACACACACAGACAGACAGATCAATGAACAAAAACATGTTTTTTGGGTTCAAGGGACTCTAAAACGTGAGGATCTGTTGAAAACTCAATTTCGAATTTTTGGGGTGAATCCAATACTCCCTTTATCGCAAAAGGAAGTAAAAATCTAGGAAAATTTCGATGAGCAGCGGGAAAATAAAATAAGATAAGTCGGAATGTATCGCCTATTAACATTTTCAGCTGGTAACAAGCCTCGCCTTGGCTTGTACTAGTTACCTTCCTTAAATGTTAATAGGTCCTTACATTCCTTGTTACTTAAATAGCTATTCATTGTTAGCGTGTGGTTGATCTACACAAGGCGCTTAAAGAAAAAATAAAATACAAAATGTGTCGTCTCCAAAAATCTACCTCACGGATGCGGTACACCACTTGCAACCCCGGGTTGCTATGAATGACGCTTAAATTAGTAATTCAGGCTAATTTTATCGGGCGGAGATGATTTAAGTTTGTCGCGCTTAGTAGATGTAAGTTATTGTATGTATTTATAGTACGCACATCTTTTTAACGCATGTTGTTGCATTAGGCTTATAACAGCTGCCGTCCTCGAAAAAATCGATATTTTTGATAGAGGGGGTAGTACGATCTAAGATAGCAGTAGTACGAATACGATACGTCTGCATTCGACATGGTAGAGACGGCCTACTTAAAATGTTAGTTTTTAGAAAATAAATACATGACAAAACCAGTGATTCATTACTTCCGGCCGGTGTGTTACAATACAAAATATTGCAGTACAAGTTTCGATTAACATACGTGGTCCTTCAACATCGCATTTTACTTAAAGCTCCACCAGTACCTAACCTAAAACCTAGTGGTGGTGGGTAAAAACAGCTGACAGCTCACGAATTTCATACACCCAACGCGGCGGAACTTGGGGATCGCGTGGCTTACGTGTCATCTGCGGTAGCTGTCGATAACAACATTGTACCGGCTTCCAGATTATCGTCGATGAGTGGGATCCACTTGTGCATATACAGTGACATGGGCATCATTGCCGTAGCGTACGTAGTAAACTTAACTTTCTTGTGGATTTAATTTTATATTTGAGGTTATGAGTCCCGTAAGGTATGTTACCAATTTAACCTTAAAATGACCAAATGCATTGTGAACTTAGAACAGAAAATAGACAGGAAGCCGCATTTGTCAGTGGCGTATCATATCAAGAAGGTGCATGTGCAGCAAACAATTTCAACAGTTTTATTAAGTGCACTTTACACTATGTGACTTATGACTACATGTGAGTTTGTGTGACTTCAGTCACTGTCTGTAATTTAAATTGCTTCCTCAGATTGTGTGATTACAAATAATGACCCCATTATACGTTTCCTTCTATGCCCATGACTATTGTTGTGTACAAGTACGTATGACAAGTGACATGTTCAGAGAAATTATCTCTCTATTTGAAGTGAAAAGTAATATTAATACTTACTGATGGAATGTAATGCCCAAAGTCCTGGTATTTGGAGTCTGAGAACAGCCAAAATTAGTCTCAAACTAACTAAAACCCACAACTGTCAAACCGGTATCACACCTCATTAGTCATACATGGGTTTTCAAAATGGCCGTTTCCGTCGCCTAGATGTTACAACCAAGTTAAAAGAAATGCGCCTTCCTGTCTATTTTCTGTTCTAGGATTGTGAATGACTATCTTTGTGCTGCCAGTTATTACTGTCACCACGTTGTGCCTACTTTAGCTGAGTTTTGGCGATTACATTACTTGCAGATCAGTTTATTGAAAACAGTAAAATTCGTTTGTCAGTCTTATAACCAGTATTGTATTACTAAAAAATAGCACCGGAACGCTCTGCTATCAGCGGGGCTTCAAAGTTTTACAAAAAGTTATGGCGGAAAATATCCATTATTTTATTTGCACAAATAATATCAAAAAGACATAAAATAATTATTCATGCACCAAGGGCAAGATGTTTATTCCCGAGGGCTAAAAACATGAAGTAATGTCTGTGGTCCATACAAAGTTCTATGCACAAAACAATAAATAATAGAAGCAGATCCACCATATTAAAAATTGGCAACACGGCGTCATTTTTTCACAGAGCTACACCCTGGCGACGGGGTGGCCCAATTACACAATGAGATTTAAGTGGCGCGAGCTCGAAATTTAAATGGCGCGTATAGGCAACCCTCGAATCTCATTAATTTAAAAACATGTATATATCATCTGCAACCTTATTTTTACCTTGCGGTGTAGAGACTGGTGCTTTATACGCTTTAAATATATGAATAAAATTTTAATTGATAATGCTGAATTAGGCATTAGCAATTAAAATTTAAACATTGTTTTTAAATGCAAATTACAACAGTACGGCTTTAAATGTATATAAAACAATTATTTAAGGAAAACAATACTAAAAAAATCTTTATTAATATATTAAATACATTCAGCTGAAATAATATACAGTATAACAAATATTCATAATCTCAAGTCAGTATACGCTTGAACGAGATACAAAGTGAGATTCACAATGAACTATTCACTATGTGAAAGGTGAGTCGGTGAATTGAATTTTTCAAATCGTCCGATTCGAATTTCATGACTAACACTACTGAGTCGGTTCATAGCGCCGAATCATTCACAACGACACACCTCTAATACCGATCCCCGACGAAGTGATCGGTGACGATGCAGCTTGACGCACACACGCAGCTTCCGCCATCTTTAATCTTATATATATTTCTAAAAGTCCTGACTGACTCACTGACTCACTCACTCATCAACGCCCAGCCCAAACCCTTGGACCTAGAAAGCTGAAATTTTGCACAGAGGTTCCCTTTATGATGTATACAAGGAATAAGAAAGGATATTTCGAAATTCAACCCCTAAAGGGGTAAAATGGGGGTTCCAATTTTGTATGGAGAAATAATATTAAATAGACATTTCGACTTGAAAGTTCGTAGGAGTACTCATAAAAACAAATAAGCAAACACGTATTTCGTGATTTTCCGAAAATCAACCCCTTAGGGGGTGAAATGGGGTAAGTAAGCCTAAAAATCGATATGGGTGTCGTTATTGAGGTTTTTTGGGACGTTGATTGCGAAAATTACATTTATTTTTACGTCCAAGACGGTGAACATGACATAAGGGAAGAAACGGGACGGGACGGGACTAGACTGGACGGAACGGGACGGACTGGACGGGACGGGACTGAGCGGGACGGGACTAGACGGGAAGGGAAGGGACGGAACGGGACGGGACGGGGCAAAGCGGGACGGGGCGGGGCGGGACGGGTCGGGGCGGGCGGGACGGACGGGACGGAAAGGGAAGGAAAAGGATGGGATGGAAGGGGAGGGGATGGGATGGAAGGGGAGGGGCGGGACGGGACTGGACGGGAGGGAAAGGGGCGGGGCGGGACGGGACGGGAAGGGTCGAGACGGGGCGGGGCGGGGCGGAACGGAATGATACGGAAAGGAAAGGGAAGGAATGGGATGGAAGGGGAGAGGCGGGACGGGACGGGACGAGACGGGACGGAACGGGACGGGACGGGACGGGACGGAATGGGACGGTACGGAGACGGGGACGGAGAAAGGGACGGGGACGGGGATAGGATGGGATGGGATGGGATGGGATGACAGAAAATAATTAGTCATTATTTAATACACAAATAACGAACCTCGCGCGAACGAAGTCGCGGGTAAAAGCTAGTATAGTATATAAGTATATGGTTGCAGGTTTCACTTTCTTATTCTGGTTCTTGAGTATACCCAACATTTCTAATCTAATAAAATGTACAACTGCATGTTTAAAATTGTGGCGGAATATTAAATATCTAACAATTTATACGTTTCAGATAGTTATATGAAACTAGAGATTTTCTGGAGCTCATAATTTAGACAGACATTATTGGTTAATTATTTTAAATGCAACCGCAGAGTACCCAAAAATGTATTTCACTTAAATTTGATTTATATAAAATATAAATAAATAAATTTGACGTCAACTTGTAATGAGAATTAAACTTTGTTTATTACAAAGTAATACCTATCATACATACTTAAACTGTAACCTCTTATACCGATTACACAGTGTCGGGTGCGGTATATTTATTATAATATACTTTCGATAGTCTACAATACCTATTATGTTTATTACCATCAATTTTTGTGTAGGTGTTCCTATGCAATAAAGGACGTACAAACTTCTACCTTTTAAGTCTCACAATTGTGCCAAATCGTATACCCTGAAGTATTTGAGAAAAAATTTATGAGTCACCAAACTGGAGTGTAGCAAAGAAAAGCAGCTACCTTTAATCCTTTGTTATGTTATATTTAACTACAAGCAGAAACTGAAATTGCATGTGTATTCAAGACACAATAGTATATTCTTACTAGTGAGTCACCCGAACTACGCTTCGGTTTGCTAATTTAAAAGAGATTTATTAATAAAAATTAAAAAAAAAGGATGCATCGGCCGGGAATCGAACCCGGGCCGCCCGCGTGGCAGACGAGCACTCTACCCCAGGACCAACCTGGGTTGTTTGAATAATGCGCCGCTATAATGATATATGAACATAGGTATTCACCCGAGCTAATAACACACGGCGATAGCAGCTGTCACACCGTAGCCCACGGCAACAGGCGCTCCGCTTCGCTGCTTAGAGGATTTAATTAAATTAAAACCTTTTCGTATTTTTTTAAAATAAAAATCGGCCTACGATCTAAGTCTAAAAATTAGCAAACTTTTAAGCCATCATACAACTTAATCGGTCCAGTATCTTCGGAGGAGATAGCGAACAAATATAGAAAGAAAGAAAGAAAGAAAGAGAGCAACGCTTTTATGTTATAGGATACTAGTTTAACAAGAGGGCCTATTGTAGCACGAGTGAATTTGGAGCACGGCGAGCGTAGCGAGGAGTGCTCCAATGGAACGAGTGCTACAATGTCGCTTATTAAACGAGTATAATATACTATTTTATTTACTTTGAATTAAAAAATCATCAAAAACTTTTTTGACATAAATGTGACAATCTGTCAGTTATTTGATACAAGTAGGCTGTGTCAATGTTTTGCATATGAAAATAACAATGCAAAACAGTGCTATAATGGACTTCATTGTGGCACTGTTTTCGGTGTTATAATAACCATATTGTGACATCAAAATAGATAAATTAGTATTACGTTAGTAAGTGAAACATTTTAGCATTAGTTACTTATCTTTTGGTATCAACATTATCTATCGCAAATCGCTATTTATGTATCAAGGGCGTATTTATGGCACGCGGCATGAATGTCAAGTGCCGTAAACACACTTTTTGCTCGTGTTACATACAATTTTTTCCTGTGACCGTCTTATACGTCTTCACTTTTAGTACCAAAATCTGTCGTTGCAGTTGACGTTTCACTTACTGATACACAACATATACCGGGCGGTTGGTCATACCTCTGAACATAGGCAATTTACATGGCTTATCACGGTTATGCATATTCCTGCTCACCATTTTTACGGAAAGAAATAGTAGTGGTACTAAATTAAAGAGAATAATTTTCCGCGTCGTTTAGTATTAAAAACTCAGTGGATAATGCTAATTGTGCATAAAAATATTAATTTTAAAATTTAGAAATATTTAGGAATATCTACATTTTAAAATTAATATTTTATGAAAAAAGGTAGGGGGGGTTAACATTATTAATTTTTTTCGCTGTAAGTTCCATTTCACAATAAAATAGGTTAAAAGGGATTTTTTCAAATTCTACCAATACGGGGGTGAAAAGGAGTAAAATGTGTTTTCACGAGTTCCTCAATATCTCTTAGACCCGATGAGATACCGACTTTTTATGTCACATAAATCATGCCCTGGTATTATTAAAGTTAAAAATTAAAATCGTAACCGGAAACTTTGAGGTCTAATAACACGGAAACAAAAGCCGATCGGCAAAAATTTTATTTCGCATTTTTTAACCAGAACATGATGCTGTAAACGCTTGTTCATTTTGTTCAGTTATGAATTACCCTGTATATATATGTAAAGGAAAGCCACAACCCGGCCTATACAACGCAGAGCCGTAACCACTGGTACTAGAAACTAGGAAATTTAGGTGAAAGGTTTAATTTGCTACGTAGGGTAGTGCTAAGAAGGGATCTTTTGAAATTCGACCTCTAAGGGGGTGCAACGGGGTCAAATGTGTTTTTCCGAATTCCTCAATATCTCTTAGGCCCGATGAGATATCGAGTTGGCGTATACTTGCTAAGATTGTCAATAAAAATGTCTAGAAACATATTTCAGGATTTTCCCCTAATCAACCCCTAAAGGTGTGAATTTGGATTAGGGGTGAATTAAAGAACCTTTTATAATTCCCGTGTTTGTTGAGTTATGGCATTCTTTTTTGGCATATAGATGTACTTTTACAATATTTAGGAGGGGGTATAAGGATTTTTTGAAATTTCACCCTAAAGGGGTGAAAAAGGAAAAATTGGAAAAGGGTAAGCGGTTAACATTTTCGATATTTTTCGCTATGGGTCAATTTCAGAATAAAATGGGTTAGCCGGGGTCGGTAGCTCAGTGGTAAGCATCCTGACTACTGATCTAAGGGTCGCGAGTTCGATTCCCGGTCCCGGTGAGGTTTTCAAAAATAAAAAATGCAGATGAAAGCTTCTACAGAATGCCATCATTCGGAAGTGATGTAAAGCCGTGGGACCCATGTTACTACGATGTGTATCATGTAAAAGATCCCTTGCTAGGGTTGGAACTCCTTAGTCTCGGCAAAATTCTAAGTAGGACTTTGACCATATGACCAAAGCAGTCGGTGTCTAAGGTACCTGGTACTCTGCATGCCTAGACCTTGTCCATTAACAAACAAACAAACAAAATGGGTTAATAGTAGATTATGTAATTAGGAGTAAAAGTGATACTTTATGTGGCGAAGCTGAAGTTTAATTAGCCGAACGTCAGTGAGGCAAATAATTCAGCTAAGCCACATAAAGTCACTTTTACTCTGTACGGAAAAGTTGCTATTTTATCTGCTTAATCCGATAAAGTGACATTTTTACCTTGTCTATAGAGACAATAAGTTGTCACTTTTATGACGTTTGCGGATAAAAGTTTTTTTTTTTGAAATTCCATCACTAAGGGGGTGAAAAGGGGTAAACTATGTTTTCACGATTTCCTTAATATCTCTTAGATCTGATAAGATATCGACTTGGTGTTTTCTTGCTTAATTATGCAATACAAATGTCTAAAAACACATTTCTGGATTTTTCCCTGATCAACCCTTAAATGTGCAAATCTCCATTCGGGGTGAATTATAGAAGCCGTTGTATCTCCTGTGTTTGTTGAGATATAGCATTATTTTTAGCATATAGATGTATTTTTAAACTTTTTAGAAAGGGGTTAAAGGGTTTTTTTTTAATTTAAAATGGTAAAAAAGGTAAAATGAAAACGGTAGAGGTAGGGTTTCCAGTCCCGGGATTCGGTCCCGGGACAGTTCCGGGATTCTACCACAAAAACCGAGTCCCGGGACTACAGCCAGCCCAGGCAAAGTCCCGGGACCATGTCAACATGCATGCGTATACTCGATATCAGAGAATTAGGACGGGTATTCACCGGCGCCGGCGTCCGGCGTATTACTCATGCCGCTTGCACATTCTGCATTATTTTGCGTAGGCAGGAGAGGTATTGTTTTCGGTAGTAATACTGAGTAGAATTAAACCTGTGTGTTGTTTCAGCCACATTTGCATATCTTCTTCTATTTATGTATTTGTATGTTTTTTTGTTGGATTTATATATGTGCGAAGAAACTGAATAATTTATATTTTTGGGTTTTAAGTGTGTTCGTTATTTGTCTGCTAAAGCTTACCATTAGAATGAATTGCGATTCGCAACTTACCTTCATTCTACATTTAAAAAAATAACGATTTGAAGTCACTATGGCAACAGTTTTATATATTGAAGATAAACAATTGGCGAAATGTAAAGTTGGTTCCTACAAAATTATCATAATCAGAAACTACTTGACGAAAGGATTACACACGCACTTTGCAGTTCTAGCAAAAGCAAAAGATGAAGAGCGACAGACATTTTTAGTGCCAGAAGAAAGCAATGAAGTTGTAGACGAGCCCCAACACAAATTATCAGCACAGAAATACTTTAGTTAATTTAAAACACTTGTTTTTCTTAGGAAATTTCATTCGGAAATTTCATCTGTCCACTATTTCTCTTTCGGGACCATTTTCGGGATCTTCGGGACTAGTCCCGGGACCTAAAATTTAGCTCGGCAGAGGGTTACAATTATAAAATTTTTTGCTGTGGGTTTATTTCAAGATAAAATGGGTGAAAGAATTGTTTTGAAATTTTACCCCTAAGGGGGTGAAAAAGGGTAAACTGTGGTTTCACGAATTCCTCAATATCTCTTAGACTAGATAAGATATCGACCTGGCGTTTGCTTCCATAGGTATCTAATACAAACGTCTACAAACATCTTTCAGGATTTTGCCCTAATCAACCCCTAAAGATGCAAATCTACATTCGGGGTGAATTATAGAACTCATTGTATCTCTTGTTTTTGTTGAGTTAGGGCATTTTTTTAGCATATAGATGTGTTTTTCAAAACAGTTAAAAAGTGGTTTAAAAGTTTTTTTTAAATTTTACCCCTGAAAAGGTAACATGGATAAAATCGAAAGGGGTAGGGTGTTAACATTAGAATTTTTTTCGCTGTGGGTTTATTTCACGATAAAATGAACTTTGGTATATGAATGTATATGAATAAAAGATAAAGCACCGACTCAACAAAGCAGAGCCGCAGTAATCCTTGGTATCAGGAACTTGAAGTTTGGCAAGAAGAGTCCTTTCGTTACGTAGGGAAGTACTAGGGAATGAGTTTTCGAATTTTCCTCCTAAAGGGAAGAAAAGGAATTCCTCAATATCTCTAAGGCCCGATAATATATCGATTTGTTTTTCACTTAGAAAGGTTACTTATTCAAGTTCCTAAAAACGTAATTCAGGATTGTGCACGAATCAACTCCCAAGGGTGCGAATTTGAGTTCAGGGGTGAATTATAGAACCTGTCATCTCTCCTGTGTTTATTAAATCAGACCGTGGCTTTTGGGCATATGTGTTTTTTTATCTTTAAAAAGTGGTTTAGAGTTTTTTCGAAATTTCTTTCTTAAAAGAGTAAAAATGGGGTAAAAGTTAGAAGTTAAAAAGGAAGTTAAAGTTATTGCTTTTTTCACGGTGAGTGAATAAAATAAGAGGATTCCTGAAATTCCACCCCAAGTGGTGGAAACGGGTATCGTGCTATAATGTATGAATACAAAAATTTATAACGTACATATATTTTTTAATTTTATGCTCGAAATACTAAAACTATAGCTTTATCAAACTATAAAAGGGGAACGACAGTTACATACACATTTCCAGGGGATACGTGAAGCATAAAAGAGTTATGGAGAACTTTTTTCGGAAAATATTGTTTCCTTTTTATCTACAACATTGTTCTGCAGCGGTTGTTAGTTTAGGCGTTTAGCGTATTGAGTGAGGGGGGAAGGGGCGGCTCTCTAGAATTCATTTAAGATTTAGAAGAAAAAACAAACATTTGTAATCCGTACGAAGAACGGGCATCTTGCTAGTTTAATTCATAAAATACTATTTATTTTTCATTCAATGACACTTCAATAATAACCTTCAAATATGACATATGCATTGGAATTTTGAAAGACATATACGTTCTTCAACATTTTCTATTGTAGTATACGGTTTTAAATACTGAGGTGACACAATTAGTACCTACATAAATCATGCACAATGTTACAATGTCTTAACAAAACAGTTACATCTACAATTTACAGATGAACTGTCATTACTTGAAAGTTGCTTGACATTAGAATAGTATTTTGTATACCAAGGCACTGAAGTTTAGCTATTTATGAAGGATGTGGTTTCGGATCGGCAACTAAATCCACATTCGTCATAAAAAGCTAAACTTCAGTGCTGAGGAGTACATTAGGTTTTATTTGAAATCGAGAAATCGTGAAATTACAACATTTTAACCAACATATGTAGATTATGTTAACCTCGGTTGACGTTTATCTGTCGCCTCGCCACCTACAAAAAGTCGTAAAACAATGGATTACTTTACTGCCGATTTCTCGTATTTTATGTATTGTATGTATTATCTGTAACCTCATTTACCTTGCGGTGTCGAGGCTGGTGCTTTATGCGCTGGCATCTGGCGGTACATGACTATTCAATTCACCTGTCATCTGTCAAAAAGTGCCCAATAAAAATTCAGAATTCTGACGTTTCTTGACCAATCAAAAAAATATCAGTGGATATATCTTCTAGAAGGTATTCAAGTGACTATTTTTAACAAATGCGATTTTTATTAGAAAAAGTCAATATTGGTGTTCTGTTACTATAGAAATTGCGTAGTTTGTTGCTAGATTTACTGAAAACTAATTTGAAAAAGTAGTTTGGTTCATTAAATAGTCCCTCGAATACCATTCTTAGTCAAAGTTAAGTAGATTATTTTTGCGGTGGTATCACTACTCATGTCCATTACGCTTGAGATTAGGACTTGTGCTATAGCGCACTCGTCCTAATCGTACCAAAGCGCAATGGACATTCGTGACACCACCGCAAAAATAGTCGACATAACTTTGACTACTTATGGTATTATAAGTGACAATTTCGAGGTACTTTAATGCCGATTTCAAATAAAATTATTTATTGATTGTATGAAACTAACTTAGACATGACTTACACTTTCCATGATGTACTTGATTTTAAATAGTTTTCCAATTTTTGGTTGGATTACTATAAACGGTTGAATTTACGCTTATGAACTAAGAGTAGTTTATTTTTACGCTGCTCAATTCCCTTTCAGATAATAACCTAAAATTTAAAAATCTCTTCCCTCGCGCGAATTAGATCAATTTGTAAATTTAAAAAATGTATTCTGCTGGTGTTCGAACTCCGCCGCATCTGCGTAGCGATCGTAACCGCATCGATCTATTTAACGGAATATTGTTGAAACGTTTCGACTCTTTTGTGACATTATCCTGTATCTGTTTAGTCCTATCTTCGGTAGGTGTAAAAACCTGACCGATGTGAAAATTACTACTTCCATCTATTTATTTCAAAGTTAACGCATAAATAAACAAAACTTAATTTTTTTAAGGTACTTACCCTGTATATATTTGTCTGAAATTTTCTCGGTTTCTTGCCAGGTAGACATATAATCTGCATGCAAAATATCGTCAACCTTCAAGAAATAGTTTTTGAGTTATACCGCCAACAGATAGACAGATAGACAGACGGACGGAATTGAGAAAACCTGTTTTTCGTCATCTAGAACCCTGAAACGTAAATATCTGAAGAAATTTCGGGAGGTGATTTTTTCGCGATTACAATACTTCCTTCGTCTTTTAGACGAGGAAGTAAAAATACAGGTAACAAAGTTCTAGTTAATTTTTCTCCTAAAGATAGTTGAAGTGCCTCTTACAGTCAAGTCTAGTTTACGAAAGTTTTTCGTTAGTGCCGTACGTAATAGTAAGCATCTGTACATGAAATGAAAAAAATAAAAAATGTACTTTAAGTTCATTAATTATTTTAAATGACTTTATACTGAGCTGTATTAGATTTAACCCTGTATACAGGGCGTTTCCGAAGTAAGTGTAGAACATTGACTGACATGTTGCTTGGCTTATTCTAAGACAAAAAGTTCCTATCAACATGGGTCCGCAAGTTCTTCGTTTACGAAATAAATGGTATTGAATTGGAGATTAAAAAATTTTAAATTTTGTTAATTTTTGAAAACGCCTAGGAATATTAATTTTAAATTTGGTGTATATTCCATATTTTAGTTCACCAGTAGCGTGCGTATGAGTCTCCTTTGCACGGTTGAATAAGAAGAAGGATACGCCACCTGGACGTCACTGATTTTTTCAGTTTTGATGTTTTTTGAATTCCTTGATTAAAACTACAAAAAATGCCTCTGATGTTTTTATATACAAATTAGAAAAACGGATACAGGTGCTGCCAAAATTGTTTGTACTTTATATCAGGTGTTTTTAAGCATGTACGTAATTCAATGAGACGAAGAGCATCATGTCGGAAGGTTGCCATATCTAACACTTTGATTTACTCGTTTCCTGAAAACTCTTGTTTTCCCTTAATTTGAATGTATTGATGTTTCAATAAACCAAAAAAAAAATATTGCAACACCTGGTTCCATTTTTCTCATTTTTACAAAAAAAGGAACATTTTAACAAAAAAACCAAGAGGCATTTTTCGTAAATTGAAGAAACTTATAAAAACTAAAAAAGTCAGCCGCGTTTACGTGGCGTCTCCTTTTTATTATTCAATTAAGCAAACATGGCTCATTCGCACGCTACTAGTGAATTGGAAGATAGTTTACTGTCACAACAAATTACTCTTGACGCCCATGTACACACGTTTTCAAAAGTTAACAAAATTTAGGAATCATCTCTCTCGAATTCAACACCCTGTATTTCGAAAACGAAGAACTTGCGAACTTGATGGAAACTTTTAGTCTTAGAATAAGCAAGAGAATGAATATGCCGTCTAATAATATGGCAAAGAACAGGCTGTTAGCCTATTTTAGAAGCTAGAAGAAGAAGAACTTGAAAACACCCTGTATAAGAGCAATGACATAGCATGAACAAAAGCACAGAATACATGAGTAAGAAAGAGATAACAGTACAAAAAAGTTATTGTAGTCGGAACATTTAATTAACAAATGCTCTAATTAATATGAGCGCCAAGTCTACTCAAACATTTGTTTCTATGTTCATCTCTTTCTTACTCAAGCATTGAATTATGTTTTTTTATTCATGCTATCTCATTGGTGTTATATATAATTATGGCCCGCCCCATCGATAATTTGGACAGTAAATGTTCTCGGTGGATCTATTTTATTCGACATTTTGATAAAATTCGAATAGAGTACCTTCACTTACCAATCAATTATGCTGTTTAGATTAGCTTTATATTTATAAATCAGGCTATGAATACCGGTGTAAATACCCTAAAAATAAATACCTGAGCAAATTTACTTATTACCTATATAATTCAACTGAAATTGGCTTAGTGATAGCGCAATAATAAGGTGCCGTTGGATACATATAATTATTATATAGTATGTCCAAAACTTATTTTCGTCTAGTAAGGCCATGGGATACTTCCTAATTTATGAATGCAACTATAACTCACTTAAAAATGAAAAGTCAAGTTTGACATTTAAGTATACATGTAGTTGCATTCATAAATCAGGAAGTATTCCATGGCCATACTAGATGAAAATAATTTTTGATCATACTTTAGTTGCTACAATATACTAGGTGAGTTTTTTAAAATGTTACAAGGCAATATCTCGCAAACCGTTTAAAATATTTTCATTAAATTTTGGTGAGCAGATGGGGGGACATATTTAAACGTAAGTTTTATAATTACTCTTCTCCATTTTGAGGGGTAGGGGGTAACTTTGGAATTTTTAATAGGATGATGTACTTTTGTTTATAAAATTTGAATCTACGTATAAAATCACGTATGTGTACAAAACATTTTTGGATTTGCTGTGTCGTTTACGGAATTACGATTAACTAAATTTTTATTGAATTTAAACAATAAATAATTTTTACAAATAAATCAAGTTCGCTTATTTCAGAATTATTATTCGTTTCCATGGAAATGAGTTATTTTTACTTAAGTCAGTTGAGAATTTTGACGTTTTAACGATTATTATTCCTTTTATTTTATAACCTAATAAATCATAATTCCGTAACCGAAATAGCAAATCAAAAATGTTACCGTACACATATGTAGTATTTTACGTAGATTCTAATTTTATAAACAACAGTACATCATCCTATTTAAAATTCTAAAGTTACCCCCTAACCCTCAAAATAGAGGTAGGAAGTAAATGTCAAAAATACGTTTAAATATGTCCCCCCATCTCCCTATTACTTCACCAAAATTTCATCAAAATATTTTATATCATTTTTGAGATATCGCCTTGTAACATTTAAAACTCATTTAGTAGAGTTACAGTCGAGTGTGTGGACGCATTTATGGATAAGTGTATTCTGCTGGTTGATAGATCCATTTCATTTAGTTGACACTGTTGTATTTGTTTGTTGGCTGACGTATTGCACTATTTTGTTATGCTAATCTAGTCTATGTTGCAGGTAATGCGGCATCTTATTACTGCAAATGTTGTTATAAAGGTTACAAGCAACAACGGTCGCTATGGAGACACACAAAATACGAATGCGGAAAAGATCCCCGGTTTACGTGTAGCATTCAACAGTGCCATTACGTGACGAAACATAAAGCTAATCTGAAGACTCATCTTATGAATGCACACAACATTGCAGCTGCCCAGTGCCACAACTATATTAAAAGCTAAAATATTTATAAACTGGAAGTATAAATTACAAACTAATACTGACCTAACTTGGAATTCTAACATTCTAAATGGTAATTACGTATACAGTGTAGAAATTAAGTAGAGCATAAATTCGGTAACTTCATTAATCTTCGGTTTCGAGAAGAAAATCAAGTGTAGCGATTTAAATTGCAGCGTGTATATTAATAGCTGTTTGTGCAACAAGTGCTAAAAGTAGATGTTTATGCACGAGTTTGCACAAAATATTTTTTCTACGGCCTTAAAACAGACATTTGAATTTCTCCTAACTGACCATAGACGCCACTCGTTAGCGATGGGCTTATTCGAATAAAAAATAACCGGTTATCCGGTTATTGAAATAATTTGTGTAACTCGGTTTTCGTTCCAAGTATTCGGATGAAAAATAACCTCATCCTGATACGTACTACGTGCCGCGTCTCAGCGACCTGCGAGTGATCGAAATTCTGTAAATAATACGGCATTCATAACTCATATAACCTTTTCTACATATGTACTTGATTGACCCAAGTGAGACTCGCGGCTGCTTGTTGATGTTATTAAGACATTTCAGACTCCCAGTCGACGGGTTAAATTTATGGGGCCGTTCCTATTAAAGATAACGTTCTGCTGAGTATGAGATTTGCCGAAGCTGTGTTGGTATTAATTTATAACGGCCTAAATTTTTGCGGTTGATTATGCCTAATAAGGGATAAACAGAAAGCGAAATAAGATTTTCCAATATCGTAAAAGATTTATATTTAATTTTTAATAACGGAGCAGTCGGGACAAGAAGTGGATTTCGATGTTGAAAATGTTAAGTGTACATCCTTAGAACCGCGGAAGGCTGAACGTAGATAAATGATGGCTTCTAAAATATACCGGTATGATGTGCAAGCGAAAAGGGAAGGGTGACTACTAGAGAATTTTAGGAACTAAAAATAGATTCAATAGATACTTTGTATTCGCATATTTATAATTTCTTTATGATTAGTATTGATATAGATATTCTCAATGGTTTAAACTCCTTAGAAATCAAATAAAAATCATTTATACAATTATTATAATTAACGATTAACTGAGTTCCTCTGCTATCTGCAAGTTACGATGCCGATGCAGATGACGGTGAACCGCCAACCGGCAAACCGGCTGACTTAATCGAAACGAATCGAGAGCCAAAATTGATTCGAATGATTATTCAAATAATCAATCGGTTATTAATATGATTCGAATGCAAATAATTCGGTTATGAAAATTGTCCGGTTATGCCCATCACTACCACTCGTAGGGTCAAACGGGGGAGAAATTAATTTTACGTCTGCACGATCTGCCGAAATACTACTTTCGAATCCGACCATGTTTACTAAATTGCCATTTTTGTCGCAACCGCTCAATCAATCGCGAACAACCAACCCAAAATTATACGAAAGGCCTCGTGAGATTGCATAACTTTTGTAAAGACAACAACCGCTTTGGCGTTAAGGGAACGTTGGATAATGCAGTTGAATGAAGGTGTCCCACCGGATGGATGTAAACACTCTATCTCGAGAATGACATAACCTATCAGAATGATTTCTGCGCTAGTATGTGTGGAATATTAATGCAAAGAATTGAAGAGAAAAATTGCAGTTGAAGGTAATGATTTTTGAAAAATATAAGAGCTGCTTGTGGCAGCTGTAAAAACTTGCTATCTAGGAAATATTCTTCAGCCAGTTACCTTTTATAAATTTATTGAAATAAAGATTGTGTTAATTTATCTTTTTTTATTTTTTACTGTATTAAATATCGTTTCGGCCAGATATACGTACATACCAAGTTATTCTTCGAATAAGATACAGCCTCTTTGAGGTAGATTAAAAGTGACTTTTCTACAACAAGAACAATTTTACTTAGAAACTTTCTATATCGTTTTCTTCTTTATAATAGTTTACTTTAAATAATGTCACTAGAGGCCGCTTGGGTGGTTGAGTGTCTAGGGGCCCTACTTAGCACTGACCGTTATTTTCCCCAAAGCGCAATTGGATTTGAGCTTATTAGTTAAGTTAGCTTTAAACTAGGTTAAGGTTTGTTAAATGTGCTGTGTGTTTGTAAGGAAGGCAAGTCGACTGCGAACCTTTACCTCTGTTGAATTTCCCACGCGATATAAATGGTCCTCTAAATCGAAAGGTAAAGGAGGCTAACGACAATTAATTAATGAATCAATATGACAAGAGCTCGTCGTAACAACATTTCTGTACGACGTTGCAATCCGTTGGTTTAAAAAATATAAAAAAACAAAGTGGAAATTCTTATACGTTTTATGTTCCTTTAAAATGCGACTGTAAGTCGCAAGGTAACACAAAACATTTAATATGTGGTATGTCGGTAGTTCCTAAAAAATACAGTGTGATGTCCACGAATACGCAACTGTGATGGATTTTGATAGCATCAGATACTTCGCACATAACTAACACAAAACTTTGTACCTAAATACTAGATCTATCTGTTCCTATTTATATATAGGATGTTCAAATAAAATACGTACGGGTGGACTATGCATAACAATGCAATGTATTATTAGTTTGCTGTGTAAAATAGTTTGCAATATATGGAAATGACGAACTGATCACAATTAAGAAATTTACAACATGTAATAATGATTATTTCATTATTCGTGGTCAATCTTTATGTACTTTTTATCTGAACACCCTGTGATTAGGCAGTGTTAAACGAGTTCAAGTCAGGAACTACAGTAGCATAGCTTAATTGCCTCTCACTGGACAAATAATTGTTTCAGATCAAGAGATATCCTTCGCCAAAGACGCCAATGGAAGATTTATTTGTTTCAAGTGCAATTCATCCTATAAACACCGGAAAACACTTGTCAGCCACATTAGACATGAATGTGGTGTAGAAACGAGATTTGTATGCAGCGATTGTGGCCATGGGTATAAATACAAACGGAATCTTCAACTGCATTTTAAAATCAAACATTCTTCAAGCTAAGAAGTTGGAATCTAATTAGGTCTTACTTATTGTTATAATGTACCATTATATCTTAAATGTAGCACCGTTATATTCCATGTTCAATAAAGTAAAGTTTGAAGCATGAATTTTTATCAAAAAAAATTGTCAAGAGAAAAACCATAATCCTGAAAGAGTACGAAATTGTTTTGAAGAGAAATTATTTTTTCAAGGCAAATTTAAACTTATTCCGTTTCCACAACTTATCATGTACTCAGGTAAAATGTTATCTGTCTTAACAGAAGGAAACTCATTATAGCTTTAGTAAAATGCGACACAGAAATTAAGCATTTATCATAATAAATGTTTCTTGTGAGATTGTGTTTAATGCAATATTTATTATGGTATACTTTTAGGAGGAGCTAAATTTCTTGTCAATATATAAACCGGGATGGGCGATTTGTTTGTTTAAGATGTTCGACTACACACGATTTAACTCATTCAACTTACTATATTAAGCACGAATGTGGAGTGAAACCACAGTTCCAATGTGCTGTATGTGGCTGGAAATTTAAGAAAAAAACTGCTTACACTTCATTCTGCTATGTGTCATCTTTAAACCATAACTAAAACAGTGGCATTAAAATAAATATGTATACAACATTGCCTAATAAACTATATAAATTTCGAATGCGTTTCGTTGAGATGCGCGCATACCACACTCTTGTTATACTCAGAAAATGGTTCAACGCATAAGAAATTACGCTTTTATAAAATAGTCTCTTTAACATTGGATCAGAGAAATTAAAAAAATTCGAAGTTTCAAAAACCATACGGTATGCATTTCAAACATACTTTTTCAAAAAGTAGAAGTTACCTTAAACCTTGGACCGAAATACACTAGAAATTGAAAATAATTTATGATTTAAAAAATTATTTTATTAAAATTTATCTGGCTGCAAGTGCCAAACTAGCATCAATAATTTTTAAGAGCAATGCGCTATCTATATATTGTAACCGAAGACAGTAGTTTTGCTTGCAGCATGAGTAGTTAGTTTATAATGTATAAGCGTACCTTTGTAATATTTATATTCGAAGCTCTTAGCATGTATTGTTTTTAAAAGGACTCATTTTTTCGTCTAAGCACACAACCACTGGGTGCCTTGATGTTAATTTGATGTATTTGTACTTCACAAGGGTACGGGCAGGTCGTTGTCCCCTCTCACTCTAAAGTACTTCAGAGTGAGAGAGGACAACGATTTGTCCGTGTAGCTTCTCACTCTAAAGTACTTTAAAGTACAAGGTGACAACGATGTGTCTGTACACTGGTAAAGGACAAGTACGTCAAATTGACATCAAGGCACCTTAGTCACCTGTTAACAACTGTATGTAGGTACTAGGAGAAACTCAAAACATAATTTCGTTGTGGTATTTTTCTAAGCCTATTAACATTTACCATACGAGTTTTTTCTGTTAATTTTGATGTATCTTGTGAGCTTTTGTTCAATACAATTAACTATGGTATTGTTTTAGGAGGAAGTAAATTCCCGTTCACTATAAACTTGGACGGGCGATTTGTTTGTGTAAGGTGTTCGGCTACCTATAAAAACAAATCTACTTTAGCCTACCATATTAAGCACGAATGTGGAGTGGAACCACAGTTCCAATGTTCTGTATGTGGCCGGAAATTTAAGAGAAAAAATCGGCTTAAACTTCATGTTACTATGAGTCATTTGTAAATCATTGGTAAGACATTAAATTAAAATAAATATGTATGTATTTGTATCCAATATTGGCTAATAAACTATATATAAATTTGGAAAATATTTTGTTGAGGTTGTACGCACATAACATATTTTATGTTCGACTCCATCGCAAAGGCCTTGTTTATGAAACAGTTTTGAATCCATAAAGTCATACTTTATGGTACTAGTATAGTATTTATAGTATTCACAGATCGCTATGCAAGGTCAGTTAAATGAGGAAAAGTTGCAGATTCTAATGCCAAATAATATTTTAAAAAATGAGCCGTGGCTGCAACACGACTCTTTTACTGCATAACTTGCTTTTAAAAATCTAAATTTCGGATTTTGTCAATAACTATAGTACTTCTTACAAAACACTTTTTGACAAATAATGGGACTTTAAAAATGTATTCTCATTATTGATTTTGGGGACTACGGACATTTTTGTATAGATTTAATTTTCCGATTTTTTCAAAAGCTATACTTCTTACAAAAAAAAAAGTTTTAAACAAAAGTTGTAAGTAATGGTATAATATATGATCTTATCCTAAAAGAAATTTGTTTTATCAAACACAAACAATTTCCGAAAAATGAAAAATTGGAGAAAGTACCACTTCTGGTTGGCCGATTTTAGCCAAAAATCACTGGGTTCTCTGAACTTATACTAAAAATGAAGATATGCACTTTCAGGCTGATCGATTAAACCGTCTGGGCTGTAGAGAGGACACAGGCAGCTTCAGATTGACAGACTCGCAGACCAACATCACTTCGAAAACCACTTTTTCTGAATCAGAATACACGAAAACGGATACTTATGTAGGCACATCTTTTCGGTGCTCTGGGCTAATTTATTTCTTTCCTGGATTCAGATCGGTCACATGCATAAATTTCACAAGAACTGGCGACTTACCAGAAATTCCATAACGCCCCTGCGGTCTGGGGTTGTAAATCAGAAACGTGATACTGGGGGTTGCGAAGTGGTCGGCGAGCCCTTTCATTTAGCAGGTGGTCACACACGCCCGTCCGCGAACATAAGCCCAGCCAATTTCACTCAGTCATGCAAGCAAAACAACAAACATTCAGCTTTTAGCAGTAATGTGCTCATTACATAATACTTACAGGGGGTCGTATGAGCCCCCCGCATCGTCCCGCGCCGCATCTCGAAGAAGCTATCATCAGGTATATTCTTCGGTGATATTCTTCGGTGCACCTTCGATGATGTGCCTGTAATATCCTGAAACCACGGATGCTTACCGCATCTAGTATGCCTTAACCGAACGTTAACGGCATCAATGGGTACAACCCATGTCAGTGTACCCGCAGTTACAGTGGCCGCATGGACTGTAAAAGGCACAGGTACAAGGCATCATTGGGAATTGAGCTTCACCAAAAGCCCCCCAGCCGCGCTAACTGGGGCCACTGAAAAGCACAATGCTTATCAGGTCAAGGGTCGTGGGCCATCTCGCCGGATGGTCATTAACCCAGGTACGAGGGCACCCTCTGCGACAATTAACAGCGATCCAATTAACAAAGCGATCTACAATCAGCATCAGTACGAATCACTATCGAATGTTCGTCTTCGCTGTACAATAGCTACATTTGCTAAGCTACGCAGGCACTAGTATTCTATTTAGATATTACAGACCTCATCGTTTTATTCACTCGATTATAATCTACAATTCATTTCACTTCAAAATATAATCGCAGTAAAATCACACACTCGCGGAGAATTAGGCTCGCGTCCACACATGTGCGATCTCGCCTACAGACTGCCTGCCAAAAACACATAAGCACCCTCGCATTCTAAAATGCAACCCTCGGTCACTTCGGGTTCACAACATTCCAAATATGGGAATTCTCGGCTAAAGGCCTTTCCATAATTTAAATCTACCTGCTAAAACGCCCCCGATCTTAAAAACAGCATTCGATCTGTAAATTGGTTTGGGACTCGTTCCGATTTCGTGCTAAATTTAGAAAGTATCATATTTTAGTGGATGGTTTAGTCGAATGCCCATAATTATACGAATACAAATAAAATAACAGCATATTTGCAAACAGCCCCAAGAACACAAAAGTAAATATTACAACATTCGGCCATCCTGAAATGTTCTCGTCCCGAGAACGCTCCCGCTGATTCGGTCCAAGAATCAACTGATGCCTCATCACCATCGCTATTTGTATCGATGTTATCGGACATTCCACCACGTGGAACCCATCTGTTCATAGAAACCGCTAATCGAAGATAATTCATTGTGGTGCACCATAACTGCCAAATTAGGATAGCTATTTTTTTTTTAAATTCCTGCGCGTATCTGGTTTTGGGTGAACGAACAGTCCCCATAAGTAGGTACTTAGTCAACTGCCACAATGACGTACACGTATCGTTTTTCAGTTTTCTCAAATGAACCAAGGTGATTGAGGTGAATTACAGGAATGGGTACTGGAATCTTTGATGTGGGGGTAAGGGGATTTGGTCTCTTTGATGGATACTTGATATGGAGGGCAATGTGAAACATATTTCGCCACATTGGTACATTCGAGGAAACCAACAATCTTTCACCGGCGTCAAGTACGCTCAACAAAAGGATGTCTCATTTCTTCGAGCACCTCGTACGACAATTTGATGCATCCATCGCGATGCAGCCCATTGAACACCCCGTGTTTTTATACGATAGGCATATCTTGGTAATGCTCCTATCATGGTAACCACCATTCTGCAATACGCGGCATAAGTCCTTTTTGTTACTTGCAGTGCTTAATGAATTGCAACGCGTTACAATTTTGAAATTTATTTCGACAAGGTAATCGGTTGCCCGACAGCAATTTCACTTCAATGTCTGTTTTGTCTGTATCGTTGCTATTTCTTTCTTATCAGCAGAAACAAACATTCACGATATTTGTTTTGGTCTAAGTAACATCAACTAACAATTTCACCTTCGAGTAATATTGGCGTCGAGTAATGGGTGTGAAGTCAGAACATAATTTTACCTAGCTCCTGTTTTGGAATTCAGTGTCAATAACGCATTACAGGGCGTTTACAATTTATGAAGGGATCAAAATCTGATAACTTTATTGTCAAATAAGTAAGTGTGAATGTATCGTAAGACAGCAGCGACGTGAAGAATTTTTTTCCTGGGACAACATACTCTTTCCCTTATTCACACGAATGCTGGAATCCACAAAAGTATCACCTGTATGCGGCCGTTTTTAATAAACTTTAATAGTTATCTGCACCACGCCTCGGTGCTAGTACTGTAAACTGCCTACTAGTTCTATCCCGTAAGCTATCAAGTCACATGAATTCAATTGAGTTGAACAAAACACAACTAACTTAGTTCACAAATGCGAATTGAAACTGTTTATTATATAAATACTAGCAGCCGAGGTTACAGGTTTCGGTGGATACATATATTTGATGTCACAGCATCCTGACACATCATATTACCATAGCATTTGTTTTTTTTAATGTAATTTTATTTCTGGAAATTGATTGCTCCTTGACGTCGGAAGTTCTGTATTTAACTGACAGCGATCGGTAGCCTTTCAAGATTAAAATATATTTTTCTTTTCTGCTCTGTGGCCGACCGTCCAAAAGAACGATTAATTGCTGTACAGTATCTGGTATGGTACAATGCGAGCATTAGCGTTTTCTTCTGTGTCATCAAATTTTTCTGAGTAAATGTAGCCCTCCGCAAAATACAATTATTAGCTCCATTATATTCTCGCAGACTTTTATGCGTGTATCAGGGTTAATCGCTAGCTTGACCGAATAGCAGTGGTGTACCATCTCAGAAGCCAAAGAAGCAAGGGCTTCCGGTGCAAAATTTTGAGGGGCGCTAACATGGAATGATCACAAAAGTGCTTTCATCTTTCTCATAAAATTCTAATTCCCAGGCATACCTGCTGGACATTTGCAACTTAAAACAAATGGCTCATGAATTTTTCTAACACTAAGTAAAATATGGGCGCAAAATTTTAAAACGCTCCTAGCGGCATCGATGGTTGCTACGCCACTGGCCTCACTACCCGTATCAAATGACAACTGGTGCCAAATCCACATATATCATGTTCTCACAGAATTAGAGTTCAAAATATTTGGGATAGCCTCTTTTTTTCTTAAATTCCTGGCGATCTGTCCCACATTATTATTTGAAACCGAATAAGAGCAGAATTCAAAGGCTTGAGATCATAATAGGACTTGACTAATATGAATAAACTCTAATTAAAACACCCAGTATAAACATATACACGAAAGTAATTAATTCACATAACCTATTTACGTACTTGCTACATATACAGGGCTGTACAAATGATTTTTTTTAAGTAATGACTGACTCGTTCAAAGAATTCTATTTTACAAGCGCCCTATTCGGTAGAAGGAATATTCCAACACATGGATTAAATTTTTCGCGTTGTAGTTTACAATTTTGACAATTTTTGGAAAAGTGGCCTTCCTTTTTACACACAAAGTAGTACAGTTCGGTTTTCTTGTTACCTATGTCGTCATATTCACGCCGTTGTTAATTATTGCGACGGCTTGAAAATTTTCCCTTGTCATACCAATGCGATTATCAATCCAATTGATTGCTTGTCGTCTCATCCCGAAAAGTTTTCAAAAAGCAAGCAATGATTCCGGTTTCCTATGCGTCTTACGTTAGCGGGACGATCAATTTCGCTAGTAAATGCTGCTCAAAGTTTGTTTTTGTTTTTCTACTCGTCCCATATAAATTTCGAAAAGTAAAATTTAATGACCCGAGTGAATTGAATTACTCAAATACTTCAACCATCCGAACATTTGATTCACTCGAATACTTGCTAATTCGACCATTTAATTATTGCACGCGCAAAGGTGCAAACTAATGTAATTTAAGCTTTTTGTAAGTGTTCCGTCACCAGTGTTTGGGCCAAGAAGTTGTTGGCGTTTCAGTATGAAATTTAATTTCGTCATTAATTCTCAAAATTTAAAATTTGTGTTGAATCTGAATTAGTTAAATAATTAGTTGAACAACGTATAGAAAACCCATAAAAGCCCCACCACTAGCTCTAATCGACTAATCTCCTCGTCAGGTGACATATCGCAAGGTGCATTCGACCGATGCAACATAATTAATCAAATCACAAATCATATTCAGTTAGTCCTAAGATTAACAATTCGTCTACCACAAATATCTGTACTACTACCTGCCGTAACTGGTATCATTTCGAATAAGGCAGACAGCCCTCAACTGTTGTTGAGATGCTGCAGGTAATCTCTCATCAACCCATAAACAACTGAGAAGAAGTTAAAGACCGCTTCATTTTAGAAGTATGACACCTTGGCAGCACAACACAAGCAGCAAACTATCTGTTACGCTGTGCTCAATTAAAATTCAAATTGCAAAATAAAATGCACCCAATTATTAATAGGCTGGCAGTTAAGTAAAATGAGCAGGACCGAACCGAATGGCAATATAAATCTCCGAACTGAAAGGGTTAAAGTCGCCAGTAATGTAATGTAATCCGATCCATCCCCGCTTCTGACTAAATGTAGGCACATCTTTTCGGTGCCCTGGGCTAATTTATTTCTTTCCTGGATTCAGATCGGTCACATGCATAAATTTCACAAGAACTGGCGACTTACCAGAAATTCCATAACGCCCCTGCGGTCTGGGGTTGTAAATCAGAAACGTGATACTGGGGGTTGCGAAGTGGTCGGCGAGCCCTTTCATTTAGCAGGTGGTCACACACGCCCGTCCGCGAACATAAGCCCAGCCAATTTCACTCAGTCATGCAAGCAAAACAACAAACATTCAGCTTTTAGCAGTAATGTGCTCATTACATAATACTTACAGGGGGTCGTATGAGCCCCCCGCGTCGTCCCGCGCCGCATCTCGAAGAAGCTATCATCAGGTATATTCTTCGGTGATATTCTTCGGTGCACCTTCGATGATGTGCCTGTAATATCCTGAAACCACGGATGCTTACCGCATCTAGTATGCCTTAACCGAACGTTAACGGCATCAATGGGTACAACCCATGTCAGTGTAGCCGCAGTTACAGTGGCCGCATGGACTGTAAAAGGCACAGGTACAAGGCATCATTGGGAATTGAGCTTCACCAAAAGCCCCCCAGTCGCGCTAACTGGGGCCACTGAAAAGCACAATGCTTATCAGGTCAAGGGTCGTGGGCCATCTCGCCGGATGGTCATTAACCCAGGTACGAGGGCACCCTCTGCGACAATTAACAGCGATCCAATTAACAAAGCGATCTACAATCAGCATCAGTACGAATCACTATCGAATGTTCGTCTTCGCTGTACAATAGCTACATTTGCTAAGCTACGCAGGCACTAGTATTCTATTTAGATATTACAGACCTCATCGTTTTATTCACTCGATTATAATCTACAATTCATTTCACTTCAAAACATAATCGCAGTAAAATCACACACTCGCGGAGAATTAGGCTCGCGTCCACACATGTGCGATCTCGCCTACAGACTGCCTGCCAAAAACACATAAGCACCCTCGCATTCTAAAATGCAACCCTCGGTCACTTCGGGTTCACAACATTCCAAATATGGGAATTCTCGGCTAAAGGCCTTTCCATAATTTAAATCTACCTGCTAAAACGCCCCCGATCTTAAAAACAGCATTCGATCTGTAAATTGGTTTGGGACTCGTTCCGATTTCGTGCTAAATTTAGAAAGTATCATATTTTAGTGGATGGTTTAGTCGAATGCCCATAATTATACGAATACAAATAAAATAACAGCATATTTGCAAACAGCCCCAAGAACACAAAAGTAAATATTACAACACTTACGCAAAAATCTCGAGTTCTAAAATTTTGATTACTGTACTTCCTTTTACTTCGTAAAAGAAAGTAAAATGGAATTAAATATATCCGTCTTAGTTTTTGCGTTACGTTCAAAAACAAAAATTATGGTTTTTGATTATTAAACATTATTATGCCACTTTTAAATAAGAGTTCAAATCTGATCGTGTATTTTCATAATTTCATAATATTGGTCCGACTTCTTATTTTAAATGGATGGCTATGGGCTTATTCCACTATTACGAAGAGCTTTCTTTTTTCACTCATATGAGGTTTGCTACACTTATTTTCCTAAATAACCAAGATATGATTGCTTTACAATGAAATGATCACGGGCTGCTATAAATAAAAATATATTTTTCACATATTTCGGTTGTTTATGAAAATAGGTGTAGCAAACCTTACTATATCAATGAAAAGAGGAATTAAGCTCTTCTTATTGGTGTGCATTTAAAATAATAGAGTTAGTATCAATATCTCGAAAATTATTAAAAGAAATTAAAATCTAAAATCAAATTCGAACACCACTTTCAAAAGTGTTTTAATTATGTTAAGTCAGATTTGTTCTACGTAACATAATAATTAACTTATAAAAAACATGTTTTTTGAACATGAATTAAAAACCAAAGTGGCTAGGTCCAATGTCGTTTGTAAATATTATGCAACATTAGAATATGCAACTTTGCTTCAATTTAACCGATCCTGTATCTCTTACTGTTTTCAAAAACCCAATGGTGAGCGTCGAAATTGAATAACCCTGTATACAAGTGTGATCAAAGAGTATCCGATCGCTTTTTTCGAAAATTTTGATAAGGTTTAAGATTGAACGGTTCAGAAACACTAATGGAAGACAAATACACTCTAAGCGCTCATTTCTGAGTATTTAGTTTTGTAAATATGCAATTTGTTATGATAACAACCGGTACTTTTTAGTGTTAGGTATTTACAAATGCCAACTTTGCAAGAAAAAATACAACATTGTGCTCTAAAATCCCATCGACTTCTGGACTGCGGAAAGACCAAGACATATGTGTATATTATGTTCCTTCAGCGGCGCAGGAACTATTCTAATTATTAGTGTTTTAACATAACTAAGCTTTATGTTATACTGTTTCATAAACACTTTATTATAGTATTATTTAGCATCCATAAAGTGCCACTTTAGTTGATAGAGTGAAGTAAAACGGCCGCCTGTGAATGTCCAATAGTTATCAAAATAAATGTAATTTTATTCAAATCAAGGAAGGTGATTATATTAACTGAAAACTTTACAAATAATAAAAAGGAAATTCGTCTTTAATACCTTATGGTAATGGGTAGTTATTCTTGATACTGATAACGCAATTAACCTAGAAGAAGCATACTTCGAAATTATCGAATGTTTCAATAGCAACTTAAATTTTCTAATGAGTCTCATTTAATGTTATTGTAAAAAAAAATCTTTTGGAATGCGGTCGAACGTAAAGCTTTGTTTGCAGCTCGTACATAATCAGACATAATTTGGCTTATCCTCTTTATCGCTACGCTACGCTCGCTCTGCCATAAAATAGATTCGTTCAATACAGTCCTACATTATGTACTTGATACATATATTTCTATAATAGCCACAACTAAGCTAAAATTCGTTTTAGTTACGTATTGATTGGTCATAAAGATACAGAACCTTAAAGGTATACTGCATTTTTACTTTCTTTTACTTCGTACAGTATAGTACCTAATCATGATTTTTGCGGAAATATCCGTTTTCGTGTTTTTTCGTTCAGAAAAAGAGATTTTAGAATTGATGCATGTCTGTCAGTTGTGAGCCTATCAGTTTATTAATCTGTCAGTCTGTCTTTGTCCTCTCTACAGTCTAGATGATCGGCTTCAAAATTTATATCTTTGTATTTAATATAAATTTGGAGATCCCAGTCATTTTTGGTTAAAATCCATTTTTCATATGGAAATGCAAATGCCGAAATTCTAGGTCTAGGGAAACCATTGACAACAAAAATTGCCACTAGATTGCATTGAGTTGGTACATAAACTTCTGATTATTATTTTTGCAATGAGGTTAGGTTTCATATTGACAGGTTGACACCAGGGTTGCCACCTTTCTAAAAGCGAAAATCGGGACGTACAACTAAGTAACGGGGAGGGGGGGGGAGATGTTCTCTCCTGGTAATTTATTTTAAGTGTTAATCCTTAAAAATAGAATTTTAAGGCCTTCCCGAATTAACTGCTAAATATAAGGGATAAAAGAAGAAACCACTTTTGTAACGACGTCTATGACTGTTCCGCCTGCCTCATTACTACATTTACTAATTAAATTACTCACCGGTTTGGCAGAAGTATTCCTATTAAATCACTTTTCTGCACACATGAATGTTCAGTCTTTCAAAAAAATGTTTGAAATGCTCTCCTGATTTGTAACACAAGTCCAGGATCGTCTCTGCATTGAAGATCTAACATTTGTAAATTAAAATAGTTGCTGTCGAATTCTTTGTACCGGATTAAAATCATATGAACCTCTTGTTGTTCATAAAACGATCCATATTCAATTTTATTAAACACGTACGCGTCAAAGGCTCCACAAGACTGATTGCTAAATCCATTTTTAAAATAGAACACTTAAGGCTGGGGATTGAAACGAAGAAAATTCACCAATCTTCCCTCTTTCTTTATCCTGTTGTGTGGTGCTGGTATCTGTATTAATATAGACGCACTCGAATTTTCCACCGTATAATTTCTACCTCGCTATTCAACTTATGCAAGGGTTTGTTTCTCTGCTGAGCAGGTGTGTTCTAAGCAGATGTGGGCCAAAAACACGGACAGATGTTTTTGCCGGTGCAGATAATTTTAAGATTATTCTGTGATTTTAAGTAAAATAAGCTTCATGGCCTTTGTATGTGTGTATTATTGAAACCTCATTTTACCTTGAATCCGGTGCTTTATGCTTCTTGGCCTTTCAGTCACTATAACAAAGAAATCTGTGAAATTTAGTTAAAATAAACAGGAACCAAGTGATTCTGCCAAATTCTGAATCTATTATGTACAGTGACCGCCAAAAAGTCGGCCTAATATGGGAAAAAAAGTATTTTGATTTTTCAAAACAACTTTTTACGTCAATAATTTGTGCTTGTCTAAAAACCTATTTAGCCCCTATCATATATACCGAGTGATTTTTACTTATTTAGAAAATGGAGTTTTCCGAAATTGTCAAAATCCAAAAAGTGTTATTTTTAGCTAACTAAACAATTCCAGGCCAGAAAACTCCTATTTTTTATAACTTTAGCTAATTATTAATTTTTGAAATTTTTAAATATTTTTCAAAATTTCACATACCAAGACTTAATATTAAAATCAAAAATTTTTATGTGAAGACTAAAGATTTATAAGTGGAAAAAATAATATAAAATGTTAATTTCTTCTTTAGATTTTTTATCATTTACCGAAAAGTAGTATGTTTGCGCTTTTTAGGAGAAATGTTTTTCAATTCTAATTGATAGCTATTTAAATGGCTTCTAGAAACTTTAATCTAGCCCTGTTAATGAATTACTGTTACAAAAATCCTGTAAATGTTTTCTTATAGTTGTCCAAATGAGATTTTTCTTTATCCAATTTACATTTCTAAAAAATACTAATTGTCGGTGAATAATAAAAAATGTAACGAAGTAATTAACATTTTGAATTATTTTTTGAAAAAATTACTCTTAAAGAGATGAAAAGGGGTAAACTGTGTTTTCACGAATTCGTCAGTATCTCTTAGACCCGGTAAAATATCGACTTGGTGTTTGCTTGCATAAGTATCCAATGCAAATGTCTAAAAACTCATTTCGGGATTTTACCCTAATCAACCCTTAAAGTTCGAATCTGCATTCGGGGTGAAGTATAGAACTCCTTGTATCTCCTGTGATTGTTAAGTTAGAGCATTCGTTTTTGGTATATAGATGTGTTTTTTAAATCTTTAGAAAGGGGTTTTAAAGTTTTTTTAAATTTCACCACTAAAGCGGTACAAACGGAAAACCAAAAAGGGGTAGGGGGTTAGAATGATTTTTTTCGCTCTGGGTTCATTTCAGTATAAGACTGTCTGAAATAATTTTTCGAAATTTTACCCCTAAGGGGTGAAATGGGGTAAACTGTGTTTTCACGAATTCTAAATATTTCATAGAATAAAATGGGAGGATTTCTAAAATTCCACCCCTCCAAGTGGTGGAAATGGATATATGCTATAATATATGAATACAACATTTAATAAGTACATTAGTAGTAAATTAAGCAAGAAAGTACATACGTATTACGTAAAAAACTAATCTGTTACATTATTATTTGTAATGTACGTGAAGATATAAACTACAATTCAATTTTTAAAAAAGTTTTCGGTAGCGGAAATGAACACGGGTCTCCTGAGCGAGAGTCAGGTATCCTAGCATATACACTATACAGGGTTATAATTTCTCTTCTTCAACCAGCTATATACTTCCCAGATTCATGATATTTAAGCCAAAATGTACTTATTTTAATGACTGAATTTTTATCAGTAATAATGTATTAAGGGCAAATTCATTATCGTTTCCATAAGGCTGCATATTGTACGACTATACAGTGTGGTAAAAAAGTCTGGAACACCTGAAACATCTTGCTTTATTTGCATTTTTCTCGAAAATTTCTTTATGCAACTTCATAAAACTTTTATACTACAATACTCAAAACGATGTGCTCTTCCACTTCCTCGAACAAAATATTGGGGTTATCATTGAAAAAAAATGCTCCAATTGACCCTGCTGGTGTACGCCACTGTATATAGTTCTAGAGTATTTCAAAAGATAGCAAATTTACAATGCTTTTTGACCTCTTCAAGCGGTTTTGCCACAAAACAGGATTTTGCAAGATATTTAGATGTTCCAGACTTTTGTACCACACTGTATAATATTTTTATAAGAGACTGAGAGTTTGTGACAATGTAAAGCAAATTGGTTTCCAACAACTCTACAATATAACTGTTATAAAAGTAAGAGAAACGTCTACTTTAATGACAGATTTTAGTAGTAATGACTTTCAAGACGGTTGCGGAAAAACATTCTTTTTCAACCTAAAAATAAATATTCTTCAACAATTGTTTTCTTCATAATTCATATTTCGTTCTAAACATTTCTGTTCAGCTATTAATTATTACTTATAGCAAAACAGCTATGAATCCGAGCTCTAATAATCATCATTCACTGTCACTCGTATTCGCGATTTACCGTATTGTAAATTTCGCATTTCCCATTGCATTGCAAAACGTGGATATAGTTCCGTACGTGGGACCTGAAAATAAAATTTAAAGTCCCACACGGGCGAAGTTTTATCACACGTTTGCGCGGTCTTTCCTCTTGTACTCTTATCCGTTTCTCGTTCTTATAGTGTGTCGGTCAGCTGTTCTGTTCATCGATGTATATTAATTAATATTGTCGTCTGCTATTAACGTTATTGATTGATAATGGCAACTTCATATGAATTAAAGATAAACGATGCCTTTAACAGTTATGAAGAATTAAATGAAGCCATAATGTTACATGAAAAACAGAATAAAGTACAATTTTCGAAACTAAATTGCAAAACTCTTGACAATGCTAAAAATCACTGCCCCAAGTTATACAGTATCGCAAACTCAACATTAAAGTATTATGCTATAAAATACTTTGCATTCACGAGAAAGTTGAAATTATTAATTTTCAAAACGACGTATAAAGTAATTGCCAAAACACCAATAATTTGGTATTGAACGAAGGATTTGTAGAACACGATTATTACAGTAATAATAATCTACTAGTAGTAGAACATGATTGCCAAAGCACCAAAAATTTGGTAGACATTATGAGCGAAGAAAATGTTAACAATATTCTATAATTCGATTAATCCCATTCTGTAGAGACAAAAGAAGAAATCGTTTGTGATATGAATTATTCAGAAATTGTTGATGATGGATCATGTTTACATAACATTTGTTTGCCGGTATGTTGTAAGCATTAACTTTTACGGACATTTCTTAGATTTTAGTAATCACATATTTTTAGGAAGCAATAAAATCTCGAGGTAGACCTAGAGGAAGATCGCTAACAGCTATTGGTTTACCAAGAAAGAAAGAAAGGAAAAATTAAAGAGCCTCCAAAATTACTGCAAATCAATACTGTATCTTGTATTTTATGGAAGATCACACAATACTGATTTATTATAGGCATTTGTTAGTGTAAAATTCTTATTAATATATAGGTAAAAAGAAAAACATATATTTTGTTGCTCATTCTATCTAGTAGCTTTCTATTAAATTATTATCGGTTTTGCAATCGGTTTTTATTAAATAACTTAAAATATTCATTTACCTACGTCTCTACCTAATAACATTTTAGAAATTATAGTGCAAAAGTATATGAAAGTATGTCGGGATTCTAACGAATAATTAGCAATCCCGTACCATAGGACAAACGGGCAAACCCGTGATTTTAACTCCGCCCGTGCGGGACTTTAAATTTTATTTTCGGGTCCCACGTACGGGACTATATCCACGTCCTAAATTTAACGCACTTCGTGCCATGTTCACAACCTTGGTTTTGTATATGGCTTTGTAACGACAATACGACATCTGTCGTACAATGCCTAAACTATTTATACGCTATTTATGTGGAAATTTATCAGGTGTCTGCAAAAACAGCACCGATAACCGACATTTGGCGTTGTAATATTCGTCCTAAATGACAACAGCTTGAATTTATTTAGGAATCACGTACTATCAATAATTAAACGTCCGAAATAGTTCACTGAGGTCTTAAATGAAAGATCAAAAATCGTATATTCCTGTAAGCTATTTTACAGTTTCTGTTTTCTATTTTTCACAAGTAAATTGTACTGTTGGATGACAGAAATATAAATGAAAAATGCCTACAAAAGCGTCGATATTTTGAATACAATTTTACAGCGCAAGCGAATCTGTTACCATTTATAAAATAGTTTACGCCGATCTGCCAACATTCGTCTTTGAAATGAAGCCTTGTTTAACTTCATACGACGCGTGTGAATCGACAATACGTGATTCCTATGTATCAATCTGTCCCTATTATTTCAACATAAGCCAAACGCCAGCCTTAAGCACAAAACACCTGCGGCATTTCATTTCTTGCGATAAGAAACTCGGATGGAACAAATTCATCCTTGAAAATTGCGTAATTATCTCAATTTATTTTATGTACCGGTGGCATGTGTAACTACATTTGCGAAAAACTTTAATAAATTATTACTCGAAAATGTACCTGCCGATTTTTGAAATATTTTAGTAATATCATTACTTCAGTATAACCTATACCCGTGTTTGTTTTTCTATGATGGATGTTGGTATAACCTGTATAATCAAAATCAATGTTTTTTATCAATAATTAAATTAATTCTGGCGTTTTTTATTAAATAATTTGAATTAGTATATCTTTCTATTTCATATTACTATTAATACTGAAAATATCGTATTTCAGCACATTCGTTTAATAACTGACACAATATCATAAGTTAACGAATATACTTTGTTGTAAGTTAAGGTCATGCCATAATGCAAAGTATAAAAATTAAAATACATGCAATTTAAATAGTTACACTGTAATATTTAAAATATGCATGGAATATAGTTATTAATTAATAACGCATTATTTATTATCGCAAAATGCCTTATATAAGATCATTCTGAAAAGTCAACTTAAAATAATAAAATAAAATTAAAGTATTCTTTATGAAAAATGTAAGTTACTTGCTTTTCTAACTGTACTTTTTGAAACTCCGTGCTTAAACATCTAAAATCTGGACATTTCGGGTCACGATAGTCTTTGTGCCGGGACGTGGGATAACTTGTAAAAAATCGAGACAGTCCCGACAGAACCGGGACGGGCGGCAACCCTGATTGACACCGTAATTATTTTAAATTATAGTTTTCACTATGATAAACTGAAATTGTTCTTACTGCAATACCTACCTATTTAGCTAAAACCAATTTTTAAAATCACATTTCAAGTTTATAATAGCCTAAGCTACAATTAAAATAATTAAATGTCAACCTGTCGACAGAGTTGGGAGTAACTAGTAACTAAGTTACTTGAAAGTATCTAAGTTACTTGAATGTATCTAAGTTACTGTAACTTAGTTCCTTTTTTAAATAACTTAAACGTATCTTGAATCTAGTTACTTTCACGAAGTAACTTGTAACTGTTACTTTAAAAAAAGTAACTTTAGTAACAGAATGTATCTTAGATGCTGCCTTTCTACTTAATAATTATGAATTAAAATGATTTTATTTGCCGACTAATTTTATGATTTGTTTGTTATTAGCACTCATAAGTTCAAATGTACTAGGCAAATCTGGTCATCTCGAAAATAAATAGCTATTTGGTCAATTTGGTGTTTTTGAGAATAAAATATTTTGTTTATGTGTGAAATAATTCGTTATTAATGTTGCAGTTTGCGTTTGAAATATTTTCATTTCTATTATTATTATGTACTTAATAAACTAGTTGATTTTCTAATGTTTCGCCAGCTCCAGACTCCAGCTATAGGATATATAGGATAACTAACTGTATAGGATATAGAATAATAGGATATGATATAATATTTTATTGTTTTGATGTCTATTGCAGCTATTTTATCTAGAGTTTGTTGTTTTATGTTATTATATGATCCTCATTTGCTCCTTTTTTAGCATGTTTTGACGATGTAAAGAAAATCCGGATTTTTTTTATTTTGAATCCTGTGCAATTTTGTTTGATTCTGGCCCTTTGTGAAATTGTAAATTAGCAAGTAAATATTAAATAGCGTGATACTAACGGAATGTCGGATTGTATTTTTCTTTAACATGAATAATATTTCGAGGGGCTAAGATCATTGCCGCGCTGCACTTGTTGGCAGACGATCGTAGAATGGTAGATGGCCACTGGCAGGAATGGGATGTTAGTGTCAGCTGTTTGTACTAAAACTTAATGCGGGTTGTTAATAGGAAAAATTGGTGAGGACCTTAAAATATAAATACATATTACATATGGGATATATTAAAATGTTACTTAGTTTGGACAATGTAAAATCTCCCCAAAAAACAAATTGTTTTATGTATTTATTGAACAATTTACACAAAACTAAAGATACACATCGAATAAACAACTCAAATATCTATTCGCATCCGTTTTCCACACTTTCTCTTTTCTGCTAATAAAACCAATAACATCTTTGCTCCAGTTGTTTAATTTGCTATTAAAGCACGTTTCATGGGTAGGGGCTGTTATACTAACCAACAGTGGTGGTTATAAATTTAAACTTAACGCTGAATTATACGGCACTCTGGAGGCGATAAAATACATCAATGCATCTGAATTCACCAAATTCCTGATCATGTGATTCATGCAGTGCTATTCAAGCAGTCAAGAAACTTTTTTCCAGTAATCCTTTGGTCATGGAAATGCAAGAGTGACACCAGGTAATATTCAATTGAGCCAAATCTGTGTTTCATTTGGATACCGGCACATATGGGTATTTCCGAAAATGAACGAGTTGACTTATTGGCCAAAGAAGCTGTATTCGATTATACGGAAGGGGTCATAATTATACAGTGAATGTATTTTAATGGTTAACGTAGCAGTTTCGTTTCTATGCCTGCATTTAAACATACAAGTCACTTCCATAGTTACCAATGAAATCAATATATTAGAGCGTTTATTTTACTAGTTAACATACGAATTTGAATTAAGTACTTGCTAATAAGAAACTTTAATTTTGTTAGCGAAATGTAGGTATGCAACTAAAAAGTAGATACGTAGGAACAACTTGTGTGTTGTATCTTTCCTTCAGTGGTATACATTAGGATAACTTTTAATTGTCTTTTTGATAAGTAATAATTCCTATGTTAACTCGTAAAATACACGCTCTAATCTATTGATCTCATTTGTAACTATGGAAATGACCTGTATGATTAAATGGTGGCATAGAAACGAAACTTTAATTTTGTTACCGGAATGTAGGTACTCAACTAAAAAGTAGATACCTAGGCACAACTCACAAGTTCTATCTTTTCTTCAGTTGTATATATTAGGATAACATTTAGTTGTCGTTTTGACAAGTAATCATTTGTATGTTAACTCGTAAAATAAACGCTCTAATCTATTGGTATCATTTGTAACCATGGAAGTGACCTGTATGATTAAATGCTGGCATAGAAACGAAACTCTTATGTTAACCATTAAAATGAATTCCCTGTATATTCAGAATCAAGAAATAGTCATCAGTTACCAAATAATCTAAGTGAAATGTTAAAGAATGACAATATAAGTAAACTTAAAATTATCAGATTTATGTTAGAATATAAATTATATAATTTATTGTAATACTATCTTTATAGGGCGCTAATAGCCTAGCTGCTGATGCGCCATTAACCAGTTAAATAAATAAAAATAAAAATTTTAATAACGCATTACGTTATATAGGTCATCGCTCTTGGTGTCTGCCTTCTGAAATGATCACCGATAGATGCGTGATTGGTAACCTAGAAGTGAGTAGATAGAAAATCTGGTATGGACGCAAACACCATCCGCAAGAGCGAATACTAAATAGAAATAAAAGTACGTGGATTTGTAATCTAGGTTACCGTTACTGGATAAAAATAAATATCTGTGTTTTTCTGCAATTCATATGATTTTACAACAGTAAAGTATATTTATATTTATACGAAGAACATAATCATTTCTGACATGTTTGAAAAATTACTGAATCATTTAATGACCAATACTAATTATAACCTTTCTAGGGTGGATAACGTTTCCTCCTTTCCACGTGAATGAACCTAGAGAAAAAAAGTATTCCTGTCCAAATTGTGGAAAGCTGTATCAAGCTAAGAAGTCTGTCAGCAATCATCTGCACAACGTGTGTGGAAAAAGTCCAAGATTTGTTTGCGATTATTGCAGTGCCAGTTTTCATTATAAACATCATTTACTTCGACATTTAATTATTCACAGATAAAGTGTGATCCCTTAAATTTTTGTTTTCTTGTTTAACATTGTAATTAATGTAAAGATCTTGCTAAGTAGATAAACCGAGAGATAAACTGTTTTGTTTTAAATATGATGTAATACGGTTTGTAATAAATAATTTCTTTTTTAGTTACTCATTTTGAAATTAAACATTAACTCCATTCCTCTACTTATCCAGTGAGTATGCATATTGTATATACATGTATCTGTCACATCCGTTTTTGATATTATCAAAATGTTATACTCTAAACCATAAAATACATTTGCAATTTCTTTGTGGATTTCTATTATTCGTGGCTTTCCTTTTAAGTATTTTTCCACACTAAAACACATGTAAAGCGCTGTGCACGGAAGTTCCCTCGCAAGTACGGTGTGCATAGATCACTGTACATACATTGATATCTACGATATTGTGCTCTGTGGCCATTGTTGTAATTTTCTGTCCCTTCCGTTGAATGCAGTTCGCGACGATCGCTACACCTTTCCATTGCGCTGGCTGTGAACAAAATTCTAGTGTCTGCGTTTTGCCAATTTTTCCATCTTTCAGACATTTGACATTTGGTCAAATGTCTGAAAGATGGAAAAATTGACAGAACGCCGACACTAGCTTGTGTTTAAAATACTGGAGAGACACGGAAAACTATCGCACAATCAGCCTATTATCCCACCTATATAAATTATTAATAAAAATTTTAATAAATCGCCTAAATATTAAATCTGGCTTGTATCAACTGATTGAGCAAGCGAATATTAGAAAAAGGTTAAGTAGGTGGATCATATAAGTGAATTCGCGACCTGGGTCGTGAGTCAGATTAAGGAAACGATTGTTGCTAAATGTCACAAAATTCATTGTATGCCGAAACAAACTTAGGATTTAAATAAACAGTGTAGTTACAAATTATTGATTAGCAATTAACACCAGGTTCGGCGGATTCGAAACGCACCTATAATTCAAATGTACTGTTCAGGTTCTCATGATTATTATATAAATTATAACAAACAGTGTACAGGAATTAGCAAGCACAAAAAGAATTGAGTTGATTTAAGGCGCCCGGAATCAATCAGGCGAAGCATATAAAACTGTAATTGAAATGAGCATCACGTGCTACACTAGGAAAATTATTTAATAAAACTATCCGTAGATTCCGTTATGGGACGAGGCTTGCACGTAATTGCAAAAAAGGTTCTATATGTCGCATTAATAAGCAATCGCTTCGCTCAATCGCCAGATGGACCGCGTTGCTGTACGAGGTTACCAGTTTGCTGTCTTGAGAAATAGGAAACACAACATAAATCCCGAAAATACACAAAGCAAGCGGGTGCTTAACAAATTGAGTATAATACGTGTGACTAGCTCTATCAGCATCAGCATTCGATTGTCGGAATAAGGTGAAGGCATCGAGGGTTACTCGGAAAAGACATTTAAAACAAATCAAATAAGACGTAAAACCACGTGAAGTTAGAGCCATGACGGTTCCGTATCTCAAATCTTGTGTGACCAAAAAGTGCATTTACTTATAAAATACTGGCATATCCTGATTTACTCATATTTGGAACAGCAATTTATGCAACCCATTATACCAAATCTGCACCTGATTGTTGGGGATGCACTCATCTTCTAAGCATCCATCTAGAGAAACCTCAAGAATGCATCTTACGACATCCGAAGTAAAGTGAAAACTCAAAATGTACAAAAATGGGCAGCGGAAATATGTAGCTCTACTCTGAAGCTGTAAAAAATGTTGATTGTTTTTGTTCTGAGCATTTTCAAGTTTTCTGTTAAAAAATCTGTAACTGAGTTTACACTGAACTTCCCTCGCGCGAATTAGATCAATTTGCAAATTTAAAAAAAATGTATCCCGCTGGGGCTTGAACCCGCCGCAACTGCGTAGCGATCGTAACTGCATCGATAAGTTGAACTGCGCCATCCCGTCTTATTAAAATGAGTGCGGCGCGCGCCTCTATTTAACGGAACGGTCTTACTGTTGAAACGTTTCGACTCTTTTGTGATATTATCTTGTATCTGTTGAGTCAAGTGTAAAGCCTGATCTATGTGAAAATTATTACTTTTTTTATTTAAAAATTAACGCAAAAATAAACAAAATTTTTGTTTTTTAAGGTACTCACCCTGTATATATTTGTCCGAAATGTTCACGGTTTCATGCGAGGTATATATAGGCTGAGTCAGGAGGAACCGACCAAACTCCAGGAGTGTATTATACACATGAAAATTATGTCAAAAAACTCAAATGTTATCCGATTTTCATTTGTTTTCAAGATACAGCGTCATAAAAAATCCCCATACGCATTTTTTATTTTAGCCTTTGTAATAAATAGTGCATTTCTCGATTGTTTTCAAATGAGTACGTCTTAAATAAACAAACATGTCGATTTTTTTACAAAAACTCGGTGAAGTTCTCCATAAAAAGTTGTTTTTTTAATGCTGTAACTCGAAAACAAATGAAAATCGGATAACAACATTTGAGTTTTGTTACATTATTTTCACGTGTATAATACACTCCTGGAGTTTGGTCAATTTCTCCCGACTTACCCTGTATATAATGTGTATGCAAAATATCATCTTCCTCCGACAAGTTTTTGAGTTATACCGCCAACAGACAGACAGACGAAATTGAGAAAACCAGTTTTTCTCATTTAGTGACCCTGAAACGTGAAGATCTGAAGAAATCCCGAAAGGTGATTTTTTCGTGATTACAATACTTCCTTCGTCTTTCAGACGTGGAAAGTAAAAATCTGTTTATCTAACCTAGAAAAATATAATGGCTACAGAAATACTTTTATGACTTTTCAAAAGTGACAAGATTTTTGCAGTGGTTAACAACAATTAGTAGATCAACAAAAGTAAAGGAAAAAGCAATTACGCACTGCATTTTTTTGTAAAACTAATAATTTTGAATTCAGCAATGCATAAGCCGCTTTTCATAATTATTATTAATTGAAATTTATATCCGTCTGTTGGATTGCGGCTAGACTAATTATATTTTTTACTACACAATGTATAACGGGCCGGCGACTCCGACTGCCTGCTGATTATTTTACCTGTATTTTTTAAATGTTCAGTATAACATATCCAGGTTCCCCTGTGATTATCTGTGTCGGAATATCCAGATGCATTTATATGCAAACGAAGCATGAAGCAGATGAAGGAAAGGTGAGTTCACTTAGCAAATAACACGTCAACATTCTCACGTCGCCTTGGACAGGGCCGTAACTAAGCAAAATGTTACTGTAGGCAAACCAAAATTTTTGCGCCCTTCAGTACACTAACGATAGAGGTGACATAAAATACTAATTTTAGGAACTTCTGCATTTATTTCAGTATGTATGGTGTATATTGAAAACAAATAGGTAGGTATCCAAAACTAAATCCAAGAATTTTAATTTAAAAGTTTAAAAAATAAACAAGTAACTGTTAAAATAATATATGCTAAGGATAAAATATTTGATAGTTTGTAAAGGTGCATTATTTTTAAGTTTTGGTTACTATGCTTGCCATTTCTGGAAAATTTTTAACCCTAAAATATAATGCAATCTTGGCAAATAGAACCAAAGTGGAGGTGCAACTAATGTACCGCGTCGAAGAATGTATGGTAATCAGGGATAGAATTCCAATCGGGGTAGAATGTTTGGAGTTCTTGCACTGACGTGACGTATGTTTTCGGAGTTGTTGGCGTATGCGATTATTCGAAGCAATAATTAATTATAATAGGATGAGCTGCAACAGTACGGTGCTATGCGTATTCTTAGTTAATGCGCCAGATGATAGCTACTGTAGAATCCACGTGTTAGTTGGTTTCATCATGTTGGTAGCTGCTTTTGGAAACTACAGCAAACAATAGATTCCAAAGCTTCTGGCTCGTGATGGATGATTACTGATTACATGATAATTAAGGAGAGTGAAGACATGTTGTTGCAGCCAGGGATCCCGCGGAAACATGTTGCTCCGCCTAGTTGTTCTGCAACGGGTAGCAGCCGAGCGGATTTACCGATTTAAAGTAAGTGCTGTTATGTGAAAGATCAGTAGGCATTGGATACTTACTAATTCTATACGGGTTGCAACAATAGTTGAAGTTGAAGGTGCCAGGGGACGGCCACTCCCGGTCAGTACAATTATTGTTCATTATGCAATTTAGTAATGTTTTCTTCTTTTTCAACTGCGGCCACCGTCAATGGGCCAAGGAAGGCTTACACTTGCACTGTTTGCACCCCACCACCGCATTGTGGTAATGGGTGAGTCGCGTCCCCCACTTTGATAAATTTTAAAAGCATCAGCATTTGAATTTTAACATAACACAAAAACGCGCCTAACACAAAATAAAATATAAATAAAATTAGATAAAAAGACAAAACTATAAAACAATAATTTTAATAAGGGGAGTACATATTATATTATGTATACAACAAAACATATATTATTTCCTTATATATAAACTAGCATCGGGCGGCAAAGACGGAAAATCGAGTTGTAAGGGTGTGGTTAAACGTAGCGTTTGGGCATATTCAGCGAGCCAGTAATAAACCTTCTTTATTATTAGATGAAATATACTTCTGCTCATAGTTTTAAAAAACACAACCAATAGACATAATAAATAACTGTTTTTTGCGATAATATCCCTATTAAAAGTAATGAAAAGTTTGTTTACAAAAACCGGAAAATAGTAAACCGTTGAATAAAGCCTTGGTACTTTTACCGGTTTAACATGGCCGTTAGTGTTGTGCTTTATCATAAAGGTATGATGAGCGTTCGGCCTGCGTGTCTGCCTGTCTGCGTCTGTCACGTTTTTATTGTTGCCGGTCGGGCGCAGTTTGTTCGCATTCCTTGTCCGCGCATAAGACGTCTACCTACAAATCAGATTCCCCCTAGGAACACGGGTTCGTATCCCGCCGAATGAGATTTTTCTTGTTCTTTGTGAATTAATGTAATTCGCATTACTAAGCTTTTTCTTTTACTGTTTCAGTGTTATTAGAAACACACCTAAAATAATGGGAATTCGAATAAAAAACATAAAACGCAATTCTAAATAAGTTCACATGATTATGCGTAGTATCATATGAACACAAAACATAAATAATAATAATACTTAAAGGTACTTTTCGTACCTGTCACCTAACCTTAAAAGTTTAATGTATTGGTATTTATTTTAGCTACAAGTTTTTCTTCCTTTTTTTGTTGAAAATTTTTAAATATATTGTTCAATAAAAATAATTTGTAAGAGGTCTCTCTATTGACATTAAGCCTGTGTGAGACAACCTGTCTTGACAAATAATTGACTTTAGAAACTTCGTAATTTGTTATAATTTATAAAATGATCGTTAGCATGGAATGTAATCTGTCGACCAGTTTGGGAGCAATTCCCATGATTACCTATATTATTTAGGGTAAAATCTTTAATATTACAAATTAATTTGTCCGTAAAATTGCCCACTTCTTGATTTGTTTTTGTTTCGTTAGTATGAAAGAAATCTTTTTTTTCCATTGCCATTTTGGCGCCCCTGGTCGCTTGCGCCTGTAGGCGGGGGCCTACTCTGCCTATACCTAGTTACGGCACTGGCCTTGGACGTCTCCTTCTGAGTTGGCAACGTCACCAACACCTATAGTCTAAAGCAATGGACACCATGGCGCCGTACAAATAATTATTACCAACTTATACGTACCTATCAAATTGACTTTTAGGAATAAACATCTACGCTTTAAAGTAAAACCCCCTCATATAACATTGAAGCCAGTTGTGCGCCTTTTTGGTTTTGTTAGATCTCGCAAGCGAGTTTTAAAATGTAATAAGACCTTTATGTTTCAGATTGTATTCGGTGTAATTGCCAGTACTGCGGAAGAAGTTATAAAGCAAGATACAACTTAAATCGCCATCAGAACTTCGAATGTTTGCAAGAAAAGCAGTTTCAGTGCCATTCTTGTTCTTCGACATATACGAGAAAATCATCTTTAACTCGTCACGTGCAAATCAAACACGCTACTGGAACTGGACAGAGTTCCAATAATATTATGTAAGCAATAGTTACATTAAAAGGTACCCACATTACTGACTTCTATAATTAGAACAGATATATCGTGTCAACCAGAGAAGCATATTTTAAAGGTTTTTATCAGCATGGTAGGTTGTGTAGAGTTTGCGATCATTAAATAAAGTTAATGATGCCGTAGAAACCGCACTCACTGGAGACTTGACTTGCTTTTTTAAAATTATAGGTTAAGGAAAAAACGACAATAAAGAGAAGATTTTCACAAAGGCTTGATAATTCTTTCACCTTATTTAAAACATTTTCATGTATCCTACCAAAGGCTAACCGGTAGAGCAACGAATAACAATATTCCATGAAGTTTAACGGTTCTTCGACTCTAGTTATTTGTATACCTAAGTCGCTGCTTCGAGTTCCAAGGAATGTTTATTTCGATGAAGCCAAATATTTCGCGGACGTGGTATACATACAATTTTTTGTGAAACCGCAAAGGTATAAAACATATTATGAAATGTGAAGCGATTTTAGTCTGACCTTAAGTAATGCTTTATTGTTTACCGCTTTATTGACGCCGGTCAAACGGGCTAGACAGATACGGTAGCCGCGGTAGGTACTTGGAAAAGTATCCAACTGTTAATGGTAAGGTCGCAGCCAGCCGTGCTTTGGAGACCACGTTAAGACGTCGATAGCATTTATCATTTCGGTGACAGTCGTTAGGTTGCTTAGGCATTCCGAAAAGTCTGACACCGGACTTCTTATCATAATATTATTATTAACCGGTTTGGAACTGCAATGATTATAGTAGATATCAAAATGTTTAACCTCGGGCTGCATAACAAGTTAGAGGCCAATATTTACCAAAGGTACACAAAATAGCTACCAAAACTTTCAGTTTATACATGCGTAATACCATTTTGCATATTTGTTTTCAGGATCTACAAGGATTCGAAGGAAACGAACTAAGTTTATAAAAAATACACCTAACATAAGCAATAAAATTAATCAAACACACATAATTTCATCATATCTGCTATTTCTCAGTAAATGGTTCAATGTATTTTTATATTTGAATGGACCGTTCTCTCGTTCGGAAAATGTCTATTTTTCAGATCGTCTTAAAATTGCATGATGCGTGCCTTTGTAATGCACGCTTTGTGCCCTTTGGTGCTTCGCACCTTGTGATACAATCTTGGTCCCTGGGTTATAATAATAAGTATCATCTCAGCCTGTGGTGCGATTGTAAAAAGGGTTACAAATACAGGAAAACACTGATTGGCCATCAAACGTATGAACGTCACAAAGAGCGGTTATTCGGTTGTCAGCATTGGATTGGGATCAATTTTGATGAATAAGTGCAGAAATGATCATGAATTCATTTGTTATTTATATTTCTATAACTTCTTTCAAAAAGGATCGGTAATACCAATAGGCCCATGATTACAAATATAACAGTTATGAAATAGCATGAACAGGAAAAGAACATAATGTTTGAGTGAGAAATAAATTAACATGCAAAAAAAGTTAGTAGACTTGAGCGTGATTTTAATAATGACATAAGTAGCACTATAACATCAAATTCAACAGAAACTTAAACCTTTCAAATTTTGAAAATGACAAGACGGTTGACTTTGCGTGAAAGAATCGAAATAATTATAGATTATTTATTTAGTTGGGGCCACCTCGGTGGTTGAATGGGCTTGTTGTCTGCTTAGCAACCAGGTGGACATGGGTTCAAATCTGGCCGTAGCCGAGAATTTTCTAGGAGCGGCAGTGGATTTGAACTCATTAGTTAAGTTAGATGTAAGTTGTTGTGTGTGTGGTATGTTTGCATGCGGGGGAGCTTGTGTAAGTCGCGTGTGGCGCATTACCTCCGTTGCACTTCCCGCGAGGTATGAATGGTCCTCGACAGCGAAAGGTAAAAGAGGCTATAGATTATGAATGGATGAATGAATGAATTTATTTAGTTATTGAATAAAAGTTGTGACATCTTGGATTAGTCTTTGACGTTTATGACAAAACGTTATAATAAAAATGCACAACAAGCCTACTTAACAGATATTTTGCATATATGTGTTTTTTCTTTTTTAAGTAGTTTATTTTCTTATGCACTCTAGCTCACTGCTGTTACATATATAGAGCGATCAAAAATAAAATTAGTTGTAAAATTCCATAAAAATATTACTATTGTCTATACTGCACTCTACAAAACTACATTTCAACTACAATTAACTGTATTATTCGTTCATGTGGCTTTAATACAGTCTAATAAGCTACAGAAATGGCAAAAATGCAAAAATATGTAATTTAAACTAAATTTATGGATTAAATTGATAGTTAACATTAAAATAACAATGGAATTTTTCAGCGAAAGTAATTAGTTTGAACGAAAAAGGAATGTTCGAAAGCCTCACCGATCAATTTTCACTGGCACCGTGAGTTTTCATAGTATCAGCTGGGATATAGGAAAGGCGTTGCTAAGCATCCAAAATCGGAAAATCCCTACTTCGACAATTACACAGATCACATTTGTCCAATCCTGACCAGCACGTGCAGCTATTTCGAACGTCAAATTCCAGGTGTAGAGGAGAATCAAGGGGTTGCTGGACATCGGCAATCAGCAAAGGGGATCACGCAGGCAACGGTGAAAACAGGGGGCACCAAGCCTATTCCGAAAAACAGCTTAGGTTAAATCTCAAACCGCCTACGGTTATTTCGCTTCGTAGCGGAAAATCATTGCGTCCCAGTATGATCCAGTGGTTTTGGCAATCTCATGCAGAACTAAGACTGCCTCTATGACAACAGTTTCATCGAAAGAAATGTCCTCCCTCTGGGAAACACTCAAATGAACTTCGTAGGAACACGTCGCGTCGTGCAGTTTGTTACGGTCTTGAACTGACTTTACGACACCGCACCGGCTCATACATAAACGAAACGGCCGGCGCGTGCCGTAATGGACGAAATCGAGACGAAAGTTCTCCTAGGCCGCTACCCAGCCGCAACAAGATAGGCCGGCTAGACTTTCAGTGGAGTTGGGTGGGTTCTTAACGAGATTATCTAAGGGTAACGGCCAGAGGGTCGGTAAATAACGGTAAAATAAAGAGGGCGCCACCAAGCCTGTCTTAACCCGAATAATCGGGCCTGGGCGGTTAGACGGGGGCGAAGTATTCAAGACACTCCGTCGATAGGGGTACTCGTGAATTATAAACTCACACAACGATTTCGTGATGGCAAAAATACTTAGATCATGAAGTGGGGCTCTTTCAGCCACGGCAATGTCACCACCAAGCTTACCTGCACGCTCTGATCTCACTGGCTCCACCGTACATTTATCTCCTCAATGATGGGCGCACGCTGAAACAGAACATGCACAAAGCGACCAAGAATAAAGCGTCTCTTAATTAGATAAGCGTCTATTATTCAATTCTTACATTGGGGCAGCAAAGCGTGTCGCAAACATTGCGTTAATTCTTATAAATAAGCATCAGCTGATGGGCGCACTACTGTTACTAAACAACACCCATAACTGTACAAAATCAAGAGCAGTTTGACATAATTATGAGTCCCACAAAGGGAACGTTTGTTCATAAAAATCGAGTTATGCAACGGCAAAGGCGACGCGAACAGCGTAGCTGTCGGCAGAATTCGGCGCCGCAAAGAGATGCGGCGAATTAGTTAGAAACCCAATTCGCAAGGCAAAAAGGGGGCCGCGTTACCGAGATATATTTGGCCGAAAAGGGGGGCTTACATAGCCTAACGCCAGCAGGCGAATTTAGAATATGACACAGCTGGTGCTACGCCGCCCAAGCGATCGATAACTTCGTGTAACACTCAACGAGCCGAACACGACGCCGTTGCTAACATACGAAAGGTCTCGCACAAAACTTGGCGAATATGGCACCGCCCTAATAAGAAGTGATCTGGCTCACATGATAATTTGGGCAAACACAGCAAAGCCCAAGTGAGGGAAGTGATTAGATAAAAAAAACGAGCGACGCCACTTCGCGACAACAATTTAAGAGGGTACCTTTTTAACGGTGCACATGATTTCACATCAAGTTCGCGCACGTGCAAGTTTACTGCGACCAAACTGGCGATGCCAAGAGTTCAGCAATTATTCACATGGTTAAGCGCAAAGCTCGCGCACAAGAATGGTTACAAATACCTTAGTTTTATTGGTGACGGCCCAAGAGATCGGCATGCGGTCCAGCTGGCGGGAAACAAGTTGCCTGTGGCAATTAATTCGCCGCTAAAACGGCCGACGTGTGAATGGTCTGGATGCGCCCAAAATGGCGACAAAGGCTGGCGCTTCAACAAACGCCGCTACGACGGCAAAACTAGCCCAAGTGATGTCCTACCTCAACGGAATCCTCGCACAACGAGCTAAAGGGAACACTCCCTTACGTGACGACGTAGAACCGGGCATGGAATTCCATCACACCTACGCCTTGGCGTAATAAGATCGCCGCTAAACGACACACACCTCCCTTGTTCAATGGCCTGAGTTGAACTGCCACTCTTGCTTAAGGCGAAACAGTTTATCAAACACTTGCTGAAGCAGCACGAGACGGGAAAAGGCTGACGCCCCCGCCAAGGGCGGGAGCGCCGCACGAACACACACACTATCCGACCTCTTAGATCGACGGCTCTCGGCTGAATGCCCCAAGCAAGAAGCGTTAGGACGCTCGAAGTGGCGTGAGCCAAAACGGCGTTACCACGTGACTCTCGACAGCCAATGGCGATGCGCCCAATAAAACAAATAAGTTCCGGTGACAAAGAGAGCACGAGGCCTCGCAGTCGCACCAACAGTGTGATTTCTAGAAGGTTCGGAAATCTTGCGAGCGTTAACACCCGGCTGTCAAAGTACCAACAAAGGGGTGCCCCAGATGACGAGAAATACTGCGCTTGAGGCCAAATATGTGCAAAATCATTATTATAGAATTAGGCGATGAAGCCAAATAAGTAACTAAAAGGGTTTAACATACGGGCACGCTGCCCTAAAGCCTAGGTGGCTAATTAAAATACAAAATGACCTGAAAAGTTTTCGAAAAAAAATTGTGACTACGCGAATGTCGTAAGCCTTTGCTTACGAAATTCTTTAACGGGATTTAAGGAAATAACTACTACTTCTATTTGGTATCGAAAGCACATAGAATTTTTGAATCACAACCTGCAAATAGGCGGTTCGAAGCGCGTGTGAGAGCTCGAGATTTCCAAGTCCGTAGCGAAACCGGCGAAAATATCATGGCGACAGATTTCGTATCGTCACACACCGTTTGATCATATATTATTATTTATTATTAGTTAGCACTGCAGACTAATAAGGCACTTGAGTTTATATGATTAACGTAAACACATTTTAAGTAAATTATTTTCGGTGGCTACTTGACCTTTCCTAAAATGTCATACCACCGAGAAGCAATTAGCAACTTTTGGGTGGTGTTGAGCTATTCCATCTATCGTTTTAGGTGGTAAACGTAAACATATTTGTATCCCAGAGTTTATTAGATAGCGAATTGGCTCTAATCTGAAATTTAGAAAACGTATGCTTTATCAAATGTTCTACAGCCAGTTTTTTCGACAATTAATTTTATACTATAAAGTTGTAGAACAATAATAATTAGTTGAGTATAGCCAAACATGTTATTGTATACTACTGCCTCGGTATAACATTGACATTATATTATTACGAGCTTTTTCCTTAACTATTGCGTATTCTTTTAAACTGACACTAGATTTTCTTTTGATCACCTATTCACCTAATGTTTTCTTTTTCAGAATGTAAACCAAGATTCTTCTGTCATCGATGCAGTCGAAATTATAAACAAAAACAACATCTTAGCAGCCACATTCGATATGAATGCGGAGTAGAGGCAAAATTTTCCTGCTGTATTTGTAGCAAGAAATTTCATCGAAAATCAAATTTGACTGTACATGTGCTAATGGTTCATAATTTAAAAAAATAAACAGCACAAAATCTTGCTGGGCACTCATTGCATAGTGGTTACTCTTTCAATAGTCTAAGTAAATCTATGTAGCAAAATACAAGAGTACAAAATGTGTACAAATAAACTAACAAGTGTCAAAGGAAAAAATAAATTATTATTACAGCAAGCTATTATAATTTTAAGGTTGAAAATGGTTAACGAATTGGAAGTGTGACGGCAATACGGGGCTTCAGTAGCGATTTGTGTGACGCTTGGAAAGTGCGCAGTTTTCGCGAATTTTTGCAAGTTGTACGTATTACAGGTGAATGCTGTTGGTGTCATTTTGAAGATCTCGTTAAGGGCAAACTTTCTAGAAAGGTTAGGAAAATGTAAGACTCGAGGGGGCGAAAATACGGGATTTAAAACATTTTTTTTGGACACGAAAGCATTCGGTGCTGTTACATCGCATACTTGAAAGGTGTAAATGTGATTCGGGGTTAGTTGGAAAGAGGACGAACGAACGCACATCGTACTGGCTCTTTTTTGGGGTCGGCGATGCATGGGGGCGAAGTTATAGAGGTATAAAAGTGAGGTGCGTTTGTAGCAAATTGGATGTTCACATAAACAGAGGAAAAGAAAACAAATGCCGAATTTTGTTTTTGTCAGTAGATGGATGAATCTGTGGGTTTTAGCGAATTTAAGTCGCAGGTAGATTTAGGGGTTGCAAAATGGGGAAAACTTTATAATTATCAGAAACCCCTTAAAATCACTATGTGTGTGAAATTCGCTGTTTGGAGACTTTCTACTGGTCGATTGTATTTTTTAAGAAAGTCCGGGATGCTATTGTGGGGGGGGGGGCTGTTTTGCCTTATTTTATCAATTTTTAAATAAGGAAAATGTGCAATTTTGTTGGATTATAGCCCTTTGTGAAACAGTAAATTTGCAAGTAAATAATAAATAGCGTGATACTAACGGAATGTCGGATTGTATTGTATGTATGTATAAACGGCCACTGGCAGCGTTGGGATGTTAGTGTCAGATGTTTATACGAAAACTTAATGCGGGATTGTAATAGAATGTAATAGAAAAAAATTGGTGGGGACTTTAAAAATATAAATATATGTACGTGTACAGAAAAAGTAAAGTTACTTAGTTTATACAATCTAAAAACTCCCCAAACAACAAATCGTTTTAAAATGTATCTATTGAACAATTTGCACAAAGTTAAAGATAACATATCGACTAAATAACTCAAAGAGATATTCACATCTAATCTTTTTTCACACTGCCCCGTTCCTCGTAATAAAAGCAGTAACATTTTTGCGTCAGTTGTTATATTTGCTATTAATGACGTTTTATGAGTAAACAGAATAAACTAGGAACAATAATACGTGGAGCCGCCGAGCGGATATGGCTTGTCATTCTCAGAACTCCTTTAAAACAGCTATTAATAGTAACAATTAATGACTCATATAAGCAATATTTCTTATAAAGATATATAGAAAAATTTGAATGCTGTGCTTTGCTATGCTTTTGGTACAAATATGAGGCTTCAAAATCACTAAATCGGGCGTTTTGCTGCACTTGTCGCTTGAAAGTTTTGTTTATTCTCCAATCAAATTCGTTCGTGTGGAGCGCCGTTTGGATGCCGCTATGGCGATGAAAAGCCGCTGCAAATTGTTCGATACTTCAATAGAATCTTCTTCCTCGTCTTCGGACGCTGCTGAAAAACCAGACACGTCGCAGAAAATAATTAAATACGGCGGCCGTAGCGGTGCCTCCGCGATTCCTGCAGACGATTGTTAATTACACTTGAAACTGCCATTTGTGTAGAAATGTTAAAAAAATATGTTTCTGTTTTTTCTTGCATTGTTTGCCGTTTGTTTCTATCATTTTATATTTTCTAGCTTTAAGTTTATCGTCCAGTATTGGTATATTACGAGTTGTGTATTTGTTTACAGTACCTACCTATTCGAAAATGTGTAACGTTTTGCGTCTCGTACAATAAACAATAATAATAAAGGTGTGAAATTTTACAAAACTTTTATTTATTTCTATCCTTTGTAAATTTTTCACATTTTGCAAATTTTTGTCAGACTTGAAAATCAGTCAAGTTTATTGTCAATGCATTAACGACAGTTGGTAAATTTCAACTTCTGCAAATTTTTACCATAGACAATTATTTAAAAAACTTCAACTAACTCAAACTCTTCTTTCTTGCAAATTTGATTATTTCCTCGAACTTCGTTTTAGCCAGAACTGCTTCGATGGTCAATAAACCTAATGCATTTAACCTTTCTTGCCTTATGTTCGATCACAAATTATTCTTCACACGTCTTAATGTAAAAAATGAACGTTTCTAGTAACAATTTGGAATATTAACAAAGTTCACAACACTGTGAACGTTTACATATACGTCGTGCAATTTATTTTCACCCAAAATAGTAAACAACTTTAACAGCTTTACGAGTCGTGATTGTGTCGTTCTTATTGACCAATACGCACTCAAATGAATACAACCCTGTCGTAATATATCCACAGGATCGTTCGAATATTTTCTCAAGAGTTTCACAGCAAAGGTTGTGCTCCTGTGTAAAAACAGCTGCTAACAAAAACTTTTAATTTGGCAGATACATAAGCTCACTGTATGATAACAACCTCCAAAATACAATTTACTACTAAATACTAAACATGAAGTTTAATAGTGTAACGCTAGCCTCCGCGTAAATTATTATTACACAATAAAAATGTGTTTAATTTAGGCATCGCCCAGTCTCGCGTTATCTCAAGTTACATTTTGCCCGTGATGATAAGCGCGCAGGGACCGACGTCACGTCCAGAGATAACATGGAAGTACCGAGTCGAGTCGCGCGCCGCTATCCCCACTTGCTATCCCCACTTGAGAACTTTTCTAGGGCCCATAAAAGAAGTCCGACTCCAGTTCCCGATCCTGATTTCCTGCCGATACCCGCTGGTAGACCCGACCTAGAGTTCGTTAGAAGTGGACGATTTCTGCTAGAAAACCCACTTTGCGAACTTCCTGTTAATTCTCCCAGAGTACGTTTGAAGTGGAAGATTTCGGTAGAAAACCCACTTTGCGTATTTAAAAGTTACTTGATTAACAATCCCGGGGCTCGTTCGAAGTGCAAGATTTCACTAGAAAACCCACTTTGCGTGCCAGAAATTTCCTGATTAATAAACCCAGAGCTCGCTTGAAGTGGAAGGCTCCGCGAGGGGACCCACTACGTTAGCCTAAAGGGTTTCCCTGTAAATAATCCCGTTATTAATTAGGTCCAATAATCCCATTAATGATTTTGGCATTAGAAGCCCCGAGATTCAATTCTCGCCCTGTAGACAACTACCGAAACATTCGAGTCTCGACTCGAAGCTGTCCATTTTTGTTTTCAATACATTCGATTTTAATTCATAATTAAAATAACCCGCATCCGACCTGTAAATTTGTATTCCTGTTAATTTCAATTCAACATTGAAATAATCCGCACCTGAACTTTAAACTAGCATTCATCATAATCTCCAGACGTAATCAAAACAGCCCGCACTCAAGCTTTAGACTTGTATTTTATTCATATTTGAAACCGTCCGTGCTCAAAGTTAGCAGTCGTTGTAATTTAAATTTGCCAGTCGTAAAATAGTCCGAGAGCGCGAGATTTCCCCGGCCCGCTTTGGAGGAAAAGCGGCAATATTTGGTCGGCGCTCGGACTCTGAAATTAAAATCATATTTGTTAACGCAATGCGGCCTTTCTAGCTTAACCGTCTCGGAATATCCCTAAATGAATTTAGAGGCGGGCTTCACCCCCTGCACTATCAGTAAAATCTCTAGAGCCGTGATATGATTTATTGTATAATTGGCAGACCGTTTAACTTTGTTTTGATTCCAGTTACTTCGCAAGGACCATTATCAACCGCACGTGCAACGCCTGGCGCTTCGTGCAGATAAGGACGCCGGCTATCAGCTGCGGCCGTTCACACGGATTTATCGGTGTTATTTCTTGTGTAAATGAACTTTGGAAATATCTATTACTGAAATGTATCGTAGGTAAATATATTAAACTGTTTAAATGTATTCCGATGGTGTTTTTGTATGCTAAATTATCATATATCTGAGGGGAACCCCCTACGACGTTGAGCTACCCGACGAGCGTAAAGTTTAACAACCCTTATGAGAAGGGCAAGTGTTACAATATATATATATATATACGCCATATGCCGGTCCCTTCGGAGGAAACGGGAGCTCCGTGGGCATCTTCATCAAGGAGGCTCTCAGAACAATACAGAGATCACCTGGAGATCTCGTGATTATTCGGACGGGACACAGAAAACATTCATACTGGGAAACTTGAGGGTACTAGAATTTTAGCGGGCGTTTCTTCGGAAACTATGTACAGGATGAGTAAAAAAAATTACTCTAAATTCTGGCCTAGCCGAATACAGAGGTTGCGGTTTCAACGAGTATTCGGGATATTTCTGCGGAGAAAAACACATTCCGGAAGCATTTAAATATGTGAAAGCATACAGGTTGCAGGATACCGTCGATACCGCGACGATGCCCACTCCGTGAGTTTGAAACTCCTAGAATGCATGCACGAGTAAAAGTGCGAGGGATACTATGAAACTCTTCGCTTAATCCCGATAAGCGTGAGGGAGTATTTCAGATGAATTCCCCTGTCCTGAGCGATCGATTTTAAAAGTGCGTTTGATTTTAAAAGTGCGATCGATGTTATTGTAGTTTCCTCCTGAAGCGTACTTTTGCCACCGTAAACCCGGCTAATAGCAAGAGTTTGTAGATTTATTATCGAAGCTTGGAGGAGAAAATGTAAAAAGGATGCCGCATTTTTCTTTTCTGTACCAGTTCCTGTAAATTAAATCCTGTGCACCTTTTTCCTAGGGATTGTATACTGGTTTCCCGCAGCTTTTACAATTTCCCTAGTGAACTAGTTTTTGTGAAAGAAGGTTATCCTGCAACCTGTATGCTTTCACATATTTAAATGCTTCCGGAATGTGTTTTTCTCCGCAGAAATATCCCGAATACTCGTTGAAACCGCAACCTCTGTATTCGGCTAGGCCAGAATTTAGAGTAATTTTTTTTTACTCATCCTGTACATAGTTTCCGAAGAAACGCCCGCTAAAATTCTAGTACCCTCAAGTTTCCCAGTATGAATGTTTTCTGTGTCCCGTCCGAATAATCACGAGATCTCCAGGTGATCTCTGTATTGTTCTGAGAGCCTCCTTGATGAAGATGCCCACGGAGCTCCCGTTTCCTCCGAAGGGACCGGCATATGGCGTATATATATATATATATTGTAACACTTGCCCTTCTCATAAGGGTTGTTAAACTTTACGCTCGTCGGGTAGCTCAACGTCGTAGGGGGGTTCCCCTCAGATATATGATAATTTAGCATACAAAAACACCATCGGAATACATTTAAACAGTTTAATATATTTACCTACGATACATTTCAGTAATAGATATTTCCAAAGTTCATTTACACAAGAAATAACACCGATAAATCCGTGTGAACGGCCGCAGCTGATAGCCGGCGTCCTTATCTGCACGAAGCGCCAGGCGTTGCACGTGCGGTTGATAATGGTCCTTGCGAAGTAGCTGGAATCAAAACAAAGTTAAACGGTCTGCCAATTATACAATAAATCATATCACGGCTCTAGAGATTTTACTGATAGTGCAGGGGGTGAAGCCCGCCTCTAAATTCATTTAGGGATATTCCGAGACGGTTAAGCTAGAAAGGCCGCATTGCGTTAACAAATATGATTTTAATTTCAGAGTCCGAGCGCCGACCAAATATTGCCGCTTTTCCTCCAAAGCGGGCCGGGGAAATCTCGCGCTCTCGGACTATATTACGACTGGCAAATTTAAATTACAACGACTGCTAACTTTGAGCACGGACGGTTTCAAATATGAATAAAATACAAGTCTAAAGCTTGAGTGCGGGCTGTTTTGATTACGTCTGGAGATTATGATGAATGCTAGTTTAAAGTTCAGGTGCGGATTATTTCAATGTTGAATTGAAATTAACAGGAATACAAATTTACAGGTCGGATGCGGGTTATTTTAATTATGAATTAAAATCGAATGTATTGAAAACAAAAAATGGACAGCTTCGAGTCGAGACTCGAATGTTTCGGTAGTTGTCTACAGGGCGAGAATTGAATCTCGGGGCTTCTAATGCCAAAATCATTAATGGGATTATTGGACCTAATTAATAACGGGATTATTTACAGGGAAACCCTTTGGGCTAACGTAGTGGGTCCCCTCGCGGAGCCTTCCACTTCAAGCGAGCTCTGGGTTTATTAATCAGGAAATTTCTGGCACGCAAAGTGGGTTTTCTAGTGAAATCTTCCACTTCGAACGAGCCCCGGGATTGTTAATCAAGTAACTTTTAAATACTCAAAGTGGGTTTTCTACCGAAATCTTCCACTTCAAACGTACTCTGGGAGAATTAACAGGAAGTTCGCAAAGTGGGTTTTCTAGCAGAAATCGTCCACTTCTAACGAACTCTAGGTCGGGTCTACCAGCGGGTATCGGCAGGAAATCACGATCGGGAACTGGAGTCGGACTGGAGAAATCGGTCTGGAGAATCTCTGGGAAAATCTGCTAGAATCTCGTTGGAATCTTCTTTTATGGGCCCTAGAAAAGTTCTCAAGTGGGGATAGCAAGTGGGGATAGCGGCGCGCGACTCGACTCGGTACTTCCATGTTATCTCTGGACGTGACGTCGGTCCCCTGCGCGCTTATCATCACGGGCAAAATGTAACTTGAGATAACGCGAGACTGGGCGATGCCTAAATTAAACACATTTTTATTGTGTGTAATAATAATTTACGCGGAGGCTAGCGTTACAATAGTATATTTTATTATTAGGAGCAATCATGAAGACATTTTTTCTCAGAATAAAACATAGAGGTTTTTTCAAACTAACACTTAAATTGCAACAAAAGTAACAAAATTATGAAACAATAATAAAATAGGAATGGGAAAAAATTAAGATGGAGATAGAATTGGAAACGTTTCCTTGGTTACGATAGATGAACATAAATAACAAATAAATTATATTGTATATATGTTGCTTTTGTTATTTATATAATTAGGCAGATGAAGTAGCAACAGTAACAACATTATATGCCTAATCAGATAAACTAACGCTTTTACCTTGTCAATCAAGTTTTTATGACGTTTGAGCAAAAAAATAAAAAAGTAAAACAGTAACATTCACAGAACAGTGAAGATTCCCCCCCCCCCTCCCCCCCCCACGAAATGCCCTAATATTTTAAAGAGTTTGTTCATTATTATCCCAGTCCACTCTTACCTCCTCACTCCCCATATATTTACAAAAGCATTTAACTTCGATGTTCATGTATTGGCCCACAATTTGGTTAGAACTGAATTAACTAAAGGTTTCATTGAGACACTTTTAATTAATTCTGGGCCATACTGTATTTGTATAGTTACTGTTATAGATTAAATAAATTCTAAACTAAAGAATCAAAGAGACTATTCGTCTGCACACTATTTATTTTGTTTCATTCGAACAGAAAAATTCATAATTATGGCCAAAATTGACATATAAAAATTAAATAAATAATGTAGGCCAGAATAGGATACTATATAGTTAAACTTAAATAAAAATAAAACAGCATCAAAGCGTTAAAATCACAAGGGCGGAAAGAAAATACAATTTCATGTGATACTGATACACATTAATGCATTAATATTATGAACGGTAATGAATGTTTAATAAAAAAAGTTATGTAGCAAAAATTAAAATTCTCAAATAATTGCGCAAATCTCATTTCAGTGTGGAACATATCTTCACCCAAATGGATGAGAAAAGTGACCACTTTATCCACTGTAATAATCATACTATGATTGGCTAAAACTGACAAATGTCATTTATTTTATAGATGCCAAATTGAAACTTAAATTTCTTGCAGCATAAGAAACCGTCGTAGGTAAAATGCTTTATTGTTATTTGAAATGTTAAACAGTGTTTAACATGATCGCGTCCTCGAATGTTAAGATACATTTAACATGCATCCACTGGAAGGGACAATTTCCTCCGTGGCGGAGGCGGCAATCTTTTTAATTTCATCCGGGATAGCAAGGAACTCGTTTTGCGTTTCCATTTTAAGATTTTTATTTTGTTTACGACAGGCACTATAGCAACATCACACATATTCATGATAGTCCGATTTCGATTTAGCATTTCGAGGGGTAACTGTCTTAACATTTTTCACATAAAATTACCACTCTTGCTTCGCTACGCTCGCTCGAGTGGTAAAAATATGCTCGATTCGCTCTCGCCTATTATGCCATGTTATTATCACTTTTAACAGCAATTAACGAATTTGCCTAGGTTCACCACATCGTCAGACCCACTGTATTATGTAGAATGAAAACTTCTTCGGGAGATTATATTCATATTATTTCCCTAGGAAGCAAATGTTTTACTACAGGAGTAAAACTCAGTTTCTAGGTTATAAAAATTGTGACAGATATGAAGCATTAACTTATTATTTAAGGCTGTAGAGCATACTTTGCTTTGACTGACCTAATCTCCTAATTTTAGTTTTCAATATTACAATACCAGTTTTCGAGAAACATATAAAAGCGCTGAAATTGTGTTAAAGGTTTCAATTTCCAAAGGTCTAATTTATAAAGAGTTGCAGATACATAAGAAATAACTGAAAAGATTAAGGGCCGGTTGCAGAAAGCAATGTTAAGTCTGGTGTTAGCTAACGCGACGTCAGTGTGAACAAAAACGAATCAAATCTCAAATGCTTATGGTAACTAATACATTAGTAAACAAAATTTGATGCGATTTTGTTCACTTTGACGCGATGTTAGCTAACACCAGACTTAACATTGCTTTCTGCAACCGGCCCTAAGAGTAGACACATACAGGCTGTTTCCTAAAAAACGCCGTAACCCCATAACTCCGTTGTTTTAAATTTTAGACCCAACAAACTATATATATTCTTAAATGGCAAGACAAGAGCTACCTTTTGACATCGCCCGTTTGTAAATGTCTTTCAACTGTTTTGGGCAACGATGTTCAACTTTTTTATTTTAAATGGAACACCCTCTATATTTTTACATATTTGGATTCAGGCTGAAATTCTGCATGCAGTAGTATGCTTCATTTGTTTTTTTGGACACTTAGAAATGTTTAAAATAATTTTTTAATATTGCATGTAGAGGGTCGTACAGTACCATACAATTTTCAAGTGTGCCGTGGAAAACAATCAGAATGTTGAAATATTTTATCTAACACGTCCAGAAAACGGTGAAATTCTGAGGCTTGTCGCGAAATACCTCCCAATTTGATATTGAATGCCACCAATGGAGTAACTAGAAGATGTCAGTTGTGTGTTCAACAAGGTGGCGGTCAGTTTGAGCAATACTTGTAGTTTTGTTTAAATTTGTTTCCAATAAAATATTTCAACATTCTGATTGTTTTCCACGGCACACTTGAAAATTTTATGATACTGTACGACTGTCTACATGCAATATTAAAAAATTATTTTAAACATTTCTAAGTGTCCAAAAAACAAATGAAGCATACTACTGCATGCAGAATTTCTTCCTGAATCCAAATTTCTAAAAATATACAGGGTGTTCCATTTAAAATAAAAAAGTTGAACATCGTTGCTCAAAACAGTTGAAAGATATTTACGAACGGGCGATGTCAAAAGGTAGCTATTGTCTTGCCATTTAAGAATATATATAGTTTGTTGGGTCTAAAATTTAAAACAACGGAGTTATGGGTTGCGGCGTTTCTTAGGAAACAGCCAGTATATTATCACCCCCCGCACACACTCACATATATTGCTGTACCGAGTGATTGTAAATTATTGTTGGTCCAGAGAGCGTTCGATATTCCCATCCTTTTGCTTTTACCGCTCTATTGCATGTATGTATGATAGGTATATGCAGAATATACTCTACACACAGAAGTATGAAAGGTTACATAACACAGTTGCATTTTACAGCTGTATTTTAACATTAGAAAACTGAAATATTAAACTGCAAAGGATTTTATTTTTCCAATGCACTCATAATCTACACTCTTTTATAAGCACTCTATTGATATTTGTTATCCACTCTTACGTGGTAGAAAAGTTAAAGAAGTTAATTAAGCATTTTTACTTTCTAGTAATTTCCACATCAGTTGCTTACACTGGAAATATTTCATTTAATTCAATTAAACGTTTTAGGCACTAACGGAACTTCTGTGTGGAAGTGTAAATGTGGAAAAGTTTATACCAAGGAGTTTTCATACTATTTCCACCAAAAGTATGATTGTGGAGAACCTACATTTCAGTGTCCCGTTGCTAGATGTCTGTACAAATGTACTCGGAAATTTAATTTAAAGAAACATATGTGTACAAAACATTCTAGTACCTCTTAATGTTTTAATTAATGTGACAAGAAGTTAGGCAACGCTTTTACATTATGTAATGAAAATGTTCTCTCTGTTGTTAAAAGTGTTACAGCATCATGTTAGATTTCTTCTGTTGTGGAAGGGGAATCTTTTTTAGACTATTCCTCTATTTTGGATGTAAATAAAATAGGACGACTGTATATAAATTGCATCAATCTAATTCTGTAAAAGTTTAAAAAGAATTACCTATTTAGCTGTTAATAATTTGTTAGTTGGTAGTCGATACATGTAGTGAGTTGCTTAGATTTTATTGATTGTACGCTTTTTGCGTTGTAATATATAAAGTGGAATAATATCATTTGATTCATGTCATGTCATATGTATTACAGCATTTCTAATAAAGACTAAAGACGAACTGTTGCATTGCTGTATATTTCTATAGTTCATTCATATTCAAGATAGAGCAAAATCTGCACTCCAAGTTAGAAATATCAGCTATAACTATTTGTACTGGCCTTTTTGCAGTTTTTATGAATGTCATAATCAATCTTGCATGTCTTCAAAATATTTCTTTGCTTTTAAGCACCTTATTGCGCCTTTTGTCACGTATTTAAGGGAGCGAATCTACTCTTACATAAAAATCAGCAGAGTTCTTTGAGCTAGACGTCGCCATCATTTTATAATAATTTAAATTTTTGTAGAAACGGTTGCCGGATTTGACTTCTACATAACCTCTATTTTATTCAAACATACATCATATGATTTACAGTTTAATGAAATCATATTAGTAATCAACGTACTCTTGATATTTGTAGTTTGGCTTGCAAGTTTTGCTCTATCTTGAGCGTGAATGAACTATAGTTTGTCAAAACTTTTCAAACCGGCAAGTTTATGGACTAAATCTTCAATGTTGAAGAATGCTTTTACGGTTAATGGTGATGCTGATATATCTAAGTTTGTTGTGACAATTACATTGTAGGCATTTGAGTTGTAATTATAATTCGTCTCGTAGATTTGGAAAGCTTATGAAATTAATGTCTAATATTGAGAAGTGGCGCATATTTATTATGGAAGCTTTGGATGATTTCTTACTGAAAAAGGTTGTGTCTATCTTTGGACTGTATGTTGCTTGTCACCGAAATATTCTAATGGGCTGTATCACCAATATCATAGCAATATGCGCATGTTTTAATGGTATTGATGATAAACAGCCACGGCTATTATAACCATTATTACACTACCAAATTACGTGCATTGTTTTAATTTAATTGGAAACGAATTTGTAAACATCTAGTATAATAGTTAAATCCTTGTCCGTTATATGCTCAATATCGGCCTTATACCGTTAAATACTACTATGGAATTCTGAATCGTAAACGGCCTTAGCCCCGTTAGGATTATAACGGGCTATCTATCACCAACGCAACGTACACATGTTGCTATGGCATACATGATAAACAGCCCGTTATAACAGGTTGCATAATAGTGATGAGAAATAACCCCTTGTAATTCTAACTGCCTCAGCCCGTAGAGAAAAGTAGCAACGTCATTTGAATTTAAGATTCTTTTTTACAGGTTTGCGATTCAAAATACCATTAAACGTTGTACAATGCTCGACCTTTACCAGAAATTTACGTGCTCACACGAATAATAAGCTCGCTATCGTTCAATGGTGAGATACCGTGCTCGCACCTAAAGTTCTCAGTAGCGGTCTAAACAATGTATATTATTCTTTCGTAATAATATATCGTTATGGAATTATAACTGAACTAAATAAATACATGAAAAGTAATTCGTTACAGCCGCCGGCAATGAAGCATTATAGCTGCCGACGGCCGTTAAGGATCATCCAATTTTTAAATTATGTTTAATAAATTATTCTTAAAGTATATAAACGTGTATTACGAAAAATATGAACGACGCACAGCCGGATACAACGGAATTAGTTCGGTATAATGACGTTAATAAAAATGTTTGCGCTTACAACCTATTTTTACTTGTTCTCGGGTTGCTTATCTGTGACGGAAAGGTCAACTTCCGGTATCTTTGGTTGGTTGGTGTAACAACAACAAAATAACAAGTATGTGATGAATATAATGGTAGTAGGACATTTATAAATGGCAATTTTTGTATCTAGAATGCGAAATGCTACTTTTGCGTTCGAGAATGGAAGTTATTTTGCCGAGCTTTAGCGAGGCAAAATACCCATTCGAGAACGCAAAAGCATTTCGCATTCGAGATGCAAACAATGATTTTTCGAAAACTGCAATAAAACTAAGTAGTATGAGAATAAAAAAAATTAAATAAGGTAACTGTCAACATTAATTGACAATTTTATATTTCATAAACAATTAATTTTTGAACCACGGCCTGCTGATTTATTTAACAAACGTCAAAGTGATGTATAAATTTAACTGACTGCAATATCTGCACCTTCAATTTACATGTAGTACAACATAAATTAGTCATGTTTATAATAGTTTATAATAGTTATTAGTATCTATTGAAATTTTTAAATTACTTAATATAAAACTAATGTGGGTTACTTAATTAATAAAATCACAAATAAGTTCCTAAAAAATTACAATTTTTTTGACATTTCTTTTATGTTCTAGAACGCAAAAGAGTTTTGCGTTCTAGAACATAAAAGTATTTCGCTGTTAAGTGACAAAAAAGAATCACTTTGCTTACTGAGAATTTAACGAAAATGTCAACATTTGATGACAGTTTTCGAAAAACATTTTTTCGTATTTGGTTACTATGGAAACAACAATCATGCACTTTATTTGGGTAAACAATATTTGTAATATTCAACGGCATTTTAATTTTTAGTAGTTGATAGCGCAAAACATGTTATACCAGACTCCATCGTTAAGTGCCTTATTGGAACAGGCCTCAAAAAATAGGAAAATTAGCCTCTTCAGGGCTCATTTTCCTAAGTTTTTATCAGCCAATTCGAAGGCACTCACTGATCGTGTAATGTAATGTACTATTACAATGCTCGACACCGTTACCAGAACTTTACGTACTTTAAGTTTAAAGTAACGGTCTTGCAGTATAAATTACTATAACATTTCTAAGATCATAGCCTGGTTTTTATGTCATAATCAAAAACATGTAATAAATTGCAGTGTTAACTCCATACAATTATAGACAGTATTACACGTTTAGAAAAGACTTAAACACGTCTGATGGAGCCAAATATGACTTATCACAAAATGGGCCCTTAAGGTTTTTTTTTCTAAAAAAAGTGATTCCACTTTAGCTGTTACAGCGACGCCTATAATTGGCCTAACGGCTGTTGGCTGAGTACGAAATAAATAAATAAATAAATAAAATCATTAGGCAAGCCAAAAAATATAATATTCAAAATATAACTTTGAAATCACTATTCTGCGTCGCGCAAGATACTAAAGGTATAAGGTAATTCATCAAGGCTATGATGTTGGTACACATCTAACAGTAAATACTATTACTACTGGCATGTAAGATAGCTTTACTCATATTTACAAAAAGTTTTGTCAGAACGCCTGATTATCAAATCTTGTTGTACTAATGTCCATTTTTCAGGTGTGCATAATCTTGTATATTCGTTGGACGAAAATGGACGATTTGTGTGTAAGCAATGCGGTTCATCCTACAAACAAAAGAAACACCTAACACGACATATCAAGGACGAATGTGGAAGTGAACCCAAATTTATATGCAATTTTTGTAAACGTAGATTTACACGAAACCATCGCCTTACACT